>CAIGRB010044611.1:0-16943 GCA_903798255.1 Fraxinus quadrangulata
AAAAAAAAAAATTAAAAGGCGAAACTGCCAAAACAGTCAGTTGTTGGCTGTTATGCCGGCTGTTTACTGGCTGTTTAAACAGCCGACCAATTGTTTTAACAACAGTCCGACTATTTTTTACCAGATCCATTTCGTCGAAAGATACAGATGATTTTTTTTTCTCGTTCTTCATGTTTAAAAAAGTTATAGATCAGATAAAAAAATTTATCTACATTAATTATCTATGTCGAAATAAATTTAACGATTAAACGTATACTGATTTAACGAAAACGAAATTAAACATACGTAAATATACATTCGAAGTGATTGATATAAAAAATTCAGGTTTCAGCGTTTGATAAATTTTTCATATTTTAAGGTTGAAGCAGATGAAAGATGAGATAGTTTTTATTTGTGTTGAAATAAACAGAAAACAAAAGTTAGTTGATTTTGAAATTTTACATAGGGAATGTTTGGTTTTTATTTGTTAACTAAAGGGTAGTATTGTTTTTTAAACAAAACAATATTTTGTAATTGTTTTATATACTTAAGGGTGTTTTTGTCTTTTTTCATTAAATGTGTCATTGTGGAAATATGAATAAGTTGAAAAGTTAAAGTGGAAATATGACGGGGTCAATTTTAAAAGTACCCCTATAGTTTAGTTCTTGCATGTATTTGAATGTGAATTTAGTTACACTCAAATAAAAATGTCAATAAGTTAAATGGATAAGTATCATCTATCTATAGCTATTGAGTGGTTAAATGAAATGATTATTCAACATGAGAGTCAAAGTTTGAGTTATAGGCATGATTAAATGAAACAAGAGAAAAACGAATTCGACATGCGCGCATATTTCTCCGCGAGGGCATAGAAAGTACATGATTGTCACTAGAAATGCACGTTGATTATAGAATATAAATGAAATAAATATTTTTCTTTTTAGTATTTTGAGTTTTTAAATGTTAAAATAGTTTAATTTTTTTTTCTTTTTTAATACATATACAATGTTTTTTCTTTTTTAATATTATTACATACTATTGTTGTTGTCCTTTAATTAATGAAATGATTCATGGAGATTCATGAGCAAGATTTGTTCTTTTGTTAACAAATCAATAACGAGATCAATATTCAGTAAAATGAAATTAGATTATTGTCCTAAGTGCCTCTTACTAGAGTACGTGAGACGCTACCATCAGGCTAGTTGGTCTTTGATTCTTATTGGGTAATTAGAGCAATGCTACTTTATTCTGAATTTTGACCTTAATTGAAGATCTAGTGAGCTTGACCGTACTTTACGAGGTTTGATGGCCTAGTTGATCATCTTTTGACTTGCCTAATACTTAGATTAGGTTAACATATAGGAAATTTTGTTTATTATTGCCTTCTATTAGCTCATGCTTTGTGGGCTAGCAAGGGTTGCAACTACGAACTTAGGTTATTATTGCCACCTACGACCTTTCGAGGTTTGATGGCCTAGGTGATTGTCTTTCGACTTGCCCAATTACTCAAGTTAGATTATCTAAAAGTTTGTTATTACCTTCTATTAGCTCCTTTGGTGGTGAAATAGTAGACATGTGAGACTCAAAATCTCGCACCAAAGAGCGTGAATGTTCAAGTCATCTTCAAGTAATCATATTGAGAATGCTTATTGATTGAGCAATTCAATAATTGAGCTCGGATCGAATCAATATTCTTTTTGGGCTAGCAGGGGTTGCTTCCACAAGCTCAAATTAATCGGCATAATCTATTGTGATTGATATGAGCATCTAGATATTTACTATTCAGAGGCCCATTTTGACTTGACAAGTATCGAGTCGGTTGGCTGATTCTGCAGACATGAATTTTACACATTTCATTGCGAAAATAATCTAAAATCTAAAAATAGATTAAAGCACATCACATATATATTTTTCATAATAAAAACCAGGTGAAGACAAGCCTCAGTTGCGACTTGTGATGCCAAAGCTTGGCATGCTCGACATGGCTAACCTATTAGTTCGATAATACCAAGGAAAACATCAAAGAAATCATTATAAATATAAATATATATGCAGCCAAAATTTTGCTGTTATAAACCAAAAATGCCATAACAACAGAAACGATTGGGAAATGTAATATAGTGTATATCAACGAAAATTTTGGATACTAGCTATAAGGTCTATAGATATATATACATCACTTGTATGCTTTTACTATGTAAAATTTCTGTGGCTTTGAGCTTTTTATATGTTCTATAAATTCAATTTTCTTTCTCAAACATGTCGATGGTGAAGGTGGAAGAGAAAGGTCGACTCGATTATACACAAGATGGGACTGTTGACCTGAAAGGGAGACATGTCCTTAGATCAAACACTGGAAAATGGAAAGCTTGTTATTTCATTGTTGGTAAGTACACAAAAACCTGAGACGTCCTTAGATCAAACACTGGGAAATGGAAAGACTTGTCCTTCGATCATCTCGATTATAAAAACATGACACACGAACAATTTTTAAAAGTGACAACAATACTTGAATTCATGATCCTATTAAGTTAATACTAAGGGTCCGTTTGATTATAAAAGTAAAATTTGAGTGGAAAAAAAATGAATTACAGAAAATTGAATTGCCTAGAATTGTTTCCCTGAAAATTGTCAATTAATTGTGATTGATTGGTATAATTTTCCACCTGGAAAATGTTGAAATTTTGAATTTTTTAATGTTCATTTGACTTTGTTTTCCATGGAAATTATCCATTAAAGGGAATTTTTTATTTTTTTTACAATTGTCCATAAAATTTGTTTTCATTACCAAAAATAAAAAAATAAAAATAAAAGCTGGAAACCATTTTCCCACCGAAGTGGTGGGAAAACCAATTCAATAAAAACATGGAAAAATGGGTCACATGGGGGGTGGGAGGAAAATATTTTCCATGGGAAATTTTGACTATCAAACAAGGCAAAAGTTGGAATTTGAAAAATAATTTCCAAATTCCATGAAAAATAGAATTCAAACAGGGCCTAAAAGTAATAAGTTTTCAGTGGCAAATAGGCTTGAATTCGGAACCTTTGTTTGAAGCATCACATTTCTTGGGCTGGAACAAAACTCCCCTTTTTATGTTCCTCATGCAAGGCCTTTCTTTCAATCCTCAATTACAACCTTTCATGGTTTGCAGGCTAACTCATCCATTTTATGAATTATGTGGACTCTATCACAGGCTATGAAATATTTGAGAGGATGGCTTACTATGGGATTGCATCAAACCTAGTAATTTATTTGACAGACAAGCTCCATGAAGGCACTGTGGCATCTTCAAACAATGTCACCAACTGGGTAGGTACTGTATGGATGACACCCCTTTTAGGTGCTTATATTGCTGACACTTTCCTTGGTCGGTACTGGACGTTCATCATCGCATCAGCCATTTACCTCGCGGTAATTCCTTTAATTCTCGAACTCAATTCTCAATGTACATTTTGGTACGCATAATGGATTATACTTAAATTTTAATTTCTTTTTCTGTATGGTCATGCTTCCAAGACCGTTTCATGCAAAGTTAATTCTATTTTGCCTACTATACGTTTATGGTTTGTTTCGTAAGATGGATTTGTATAATAAGAGACTAAATTAAGGACGAAAATAAAAATTAAATCTTGTATAACAGTGCTCCAGCCTATGACTCTTAATGTCTTTTTCAACACAATTCAAATTCTACATATGAATAAGATTTTAGCTTATTTTTATTCATTAATATTCTCTGATGTCATGGATTCACCTTACTCAAGCAAGCCAAAATGAGCAATCCATTAAAAAAAGGACAGTGTAACCCTAAGGTAGGAAGAAAAAACAAACTCTTAGTCATATTCTCTACCTTGTAACAGGGAATGTGCTTATTGACACTAGCAGTTTCATTGCCTGCATTGAGGCCTCCGTCTTGTGGGAACGGAGTGAAGGACGAGGATTGTGATAAACGCGCCTCAGTGCTACAAATCGGCATCTTCTATTGTGCCTTATACATAATTGCAGTTGGAACAGGTGGAACAAAGCCCAATATATCCACCATGGGAGCAGATCAATTTGATGATTTTGAGCCAAAAGAAAAGTTCCAAAAGCTCTCATTCTTCAACTGGTGGATGTTTAGCATATTCCTAGGCACTCTTTTCTCTAACACTTTCCTTATATACATTCAAGACTATGTGGGGTGGAGAGTTGGCTACGGCCTACCAACACTGGGGCTCGGGGTATCGATACTAGTCTTCATTTTGGGTACACGTTATTATCGACACAAGCCCCCGTCTGGTAGCCCGTTGACTCAGATGGCACAGGTGCTCGCAGCCACAGTAAGGAAGTGGAAGGTAGTCGTCCCAGATGAACCAAAGCTTCTTTATGAGCTGAGTTTAGAAGAGTACTCTAAGCCTGGCCAGTTTAGACTTGATCACACCCCTTCTCTCAGGTACATATTTGCTTCCATTTTCTTGGTCTTTTTAGCATGTTTCTTCTGTGTGTCATGTTGAACACGATCATTGCTAACAACTTATACTTTTTAATGAAATAATGCAATGGATATCAAGACAAGAGATACTAAATTCAATTTATTTAGTGTTGAATCACCTCGCCCTGTAATTTAAGTGGTAAGAGGGGATCCATTTATTATTTATATTTAGTCCTCAACATGTCCTTTTATTTGGACTCATTTTTTTCAATAAAACTATGAAACGTACACAATTTATATAATGAGCGATGAAATGACTCATTGGTGGAGTCAGAATTTGAAACCAGTGGTACTTAATTTAATTACGATTTTTTTTTTTTCAAACACAAAATATACTAATACTAAAAAGAAAAAAAAAAGTCAGATTTTTTTTCTCAAATTTCAGTGGGGGCCAGCGACTCCACCTCCCTCCGCCACTGGCGGGATTGAATACCCAAGTATTGCTTTACTCTGGTACCGTGTTGAAATCATGTTTAGCAATTATAACTCACTGTCATTTCAATTCATGTAGAATCCTGGATAAAGCAGCAGTCGAGACCGGGCCGAATTCACCATGGATGTTAAGTCCAGTGACACAAGTTGAACAAACCAAGCAAATGATAAAAATGATTCCTATTCTGGTTGCAACAATCATACCTAGTACAATGATAGCACAGACAAACACTCTTTTTATCAAACAAGGCACAACCTTGGATAGAAGCATTGGTCCCCATTTCAAGATTCCCTCAGCATGTCTCACAGCATTTGTGACAATTTTCATGCTCAATAGCATTGTACTATACGACCGGTTCTTCGTTCCCATTGCGCGAAAATACACAAAGAACCCAAGAGGGATTACATTGCTGCAGAGGATGGGGATCGGCCTTATGTTGTAATCATGATCACTGCTTTTTTCGCAGAAAGAACGCGTCTAAGGGTTGCCAGAGAGCACAGAATCTTCGAGAAAGATCAAATCGTGCCTCTTTCAATCTTCATTCTTATCCCACAGTTTGCTCTTATGGGAGTTGCTGATAACTTTCTTGAAGTTGCGAAAATTGAGTTCTTCTATGATCAAGCACCAGAAGGCATGAAAAGTCTTGGAACTGCTTACTTTACAACTAGTTTGGGAGTTGGATTCTTCTTCAGTAGTTTTCTGCTGTCAACTGTGTCTGATATTACCAAGAAACAAGGAAAAGGGTGGATTTTAGACAACATAAATATCTCACATTTGGACTATTATTATGCATTTTATGCTTTCCTGAGCTTTCTCAATCTACTTTTCTTTCTGCTAGTTGCGAAGCTCTTTGTTTACAACACAGAGACAAGTGGTAATGAAGAGGAGTTACCTGAAGTCTTGGGGGCTCCACTGAACAAGTCTACACAAAAAGAGGAAATAACTTCGGATGACAAAGCAAGCTCGTAGACATCTTCGTAACTGAAGGTGTGACAAAATGTACATTCATGTATTAAAGGCAAATCCTAGTTTTTCTCAATCATGTTGCATGTACAAGGCTTTCGGTTTTCTCATTTTTGATCTTTTTCCTTGAAATGTCTTCATTTGTTTACAAAGTAGTTAAACTTGAAATTTTATCTTAAAAGATCAACCATAATCGTTTGAACTCATTTCTTGAGATTTAATCACATCAAACCGCTCGTTAGAATTTAATGGACTCTAATACTATATTAAAACTTAGAATTCCATCTTAAAAAGCCGATCTTATTAAAAGGAGTAACACAAACTCTTATATGTTGATCTGTATTTTGATATTTAACCGATGTAAGATATATCCCTTAATAAACAGCATGAGAACTGAACAGCTTAAACCAGTACCAGGAGAAATTATGGTGCATTGAGAAACCGACCAACAAAAATTACAGTAATTTTCAGCAAAATAAAATGAATCCAAAACAGTGTTTTATTATTCCACGTTCCAATGTTAGAAAAAATGAACATCTCAGCCTCTCCATTTCATTCGACATGTTTAGGAAGCATTTCTACCACAGGACAATCTAGATTACATCCATATAAGTGAAATCATTCAGCATCTGTATTGATCTTTAACTACTAGACAGCTTGACCGGAGGGAGAAGGCAATAACCTACAAGCAGCTATAGTTTCCAGAATCCACGTGTGTGGAATGACTAGGGAACCAATTTCTGTGGCTAAATTATTTGCTTCTTCAAATCTCTGTAAGGACGAACTTGCTTCTTCTGCAAGGCATCCTTGTGGAGAATCTTGACTATAAACAACCAAAAACGTAGAAAGAACTTGCTCATTGTGTCTTTCGGCAATCATCTGTTCCATGCTCTCAATAACGCTACCTCCACCAACTGTAACTAAATTTAGGAGGTCGTTCTTGTAGGCTGGCACAAAATCCCCGCTAAAATAAAACTTAAAACCATCAAAAAGCTTTGGTGCCTGTGTAACAAACAGAAAAAATCAGTATATAATGCCCACTTTCTACTTATGATCATATCTCACAAATTGTGTTTTAAAAATAAATAAGTGAACAGAAAGCAAGATTGTTTACATTCTCAATATAAAAAAGATGACCATGACATTGTTTCTATCTCTAGATTCACATGGTTTATGTGGAGTTCAGGGCCATATGATGAACCATATAATATTTATAACAGTTGGAAAAAGCATCAATAACCATCAAAATATGCTTGCACAAAATAGTGATTCTTACGTTCGTTGCAGCCTTAAGTCGGCCATTTTTGGGGCCATCACAACAACCATGATTGTCCATATTGACTTCATACGGTTCTTCATTAACATGACAATTTGCTTCCATGCAAGCTTTTACCCCTGAAAATAAAAGATCCACATTACAAAGCATTATGCCAATCCAGGAGACGAACAAAACAAATATCTAATTGTGTTCTTCAAGATTTTCTTGGTCTATTCTGGATTCATCTTCTCATTATGTCCCAATCTATGGTACACCGTGAATCATTTGGTAAGTCAAGTGAGCAATTAGGTATAAGATTTATTGTCAGTATCCAAGAGCACAAGTCTAAACAGTGAATGAAGTATCAATGCCACTCAGCAGTCACTATTATGTCATTCATCAAACAAATAATGTCACCCATATTTTTTTCTGGAGAAATTCAGGCAATGCACTATTTGTACGAGTGGTACTAAATTAATAAAGAATGAATATTTTGAAATTAAGTTATGGGCCTTCTAAACTAATGCCCAGTTCTGTATGTCTCAAGATATGAAACATTCTTATCAAAGAGTCATACCTATCGATCAAAAATTCTGGCTTCAGCATGGTACTGGAAAATATCATTGCTATAAATAAACAAGCATTAAACAAATGCTTGGACATACGTCTATATGTCAAAGCTTTTTCTATCGCTTTAATTGTATTTAAAATTCATTTTATAACTTTTATAGTTCATGAAATCGTAAATGTACAATAATATAATTACATGCTACTTAAGCCAAAAACGAAATGGTATATAAGGCTTACAATCCATTGTAAGGATCCATCTTCCATTTAAAATTGCCATGAGAACTTTTAGAGTTCTACTGAATGCACCCTTTGCATCTGTGGCTGCAATGACATGGGTAACATCTGAGCTCCAGGACTTGGACACAGTTGCACCACACATGGTAGCAAACTTGAACAGCAAATGCTGCATATCATAAATCAAAATAGAACGACAATCAGGTTATTTCTTTAGGTGGCCGGATACAGTCAAGGATTCCAACAAAAATGACCATTATCCAAGAAGAAAAATTGATACTACCCCATGCGAAAACATGATTTTGATTTTAATATAGATACCCACAGTGCCAAAGTTTAAATAAATGATTGAACATTTTTGTCTCAGATAATTTTGCATTTAGTTCATTTCAAATCCATCTTTTAGCATGCATATTGTGAAAAAGATTAAACGTAATAAATGATAAAACAAGGTCCAAATAAAGTCCTTCGGATGTTCATTCCTTATCTATTTTTTCCAAATGTATTGTTATTGTACAATAACCAACAAAAATACCAACCTTCTCTTTGGAAGATAGAGCAGACCCAGAGAAAACCAATTCTTTTGGCCCATTAGGAGAGGTTGCCCAAACGTTTAACTTGTCAGAAGATCTGTATGCAAGATGGAAACGTTTGCATAAATTAGAAGTGATTATTTATGGTGATCTAAGTTCTAACTATATAAGACATTGCTTGATCAGAACGTTTAAGAAAGAAAAAAGACCAAGCATTTTTTTTATATTATCTCACTGAAGCCATGGCAACTGCACAAAAATGAGTTCTTTAGTGGATTCATGCATTGCAAATCACAATTGCATTGGTAATGGTTCAGAAATGGTGTTAAGACTATATTAGTAAAAAGCAGGCAGATTTTTTTCATGTCCCACCACTTAGAATTCTTATTTCTCCGACATTGCTCAAAACAACTGAACAAATTATTTGAATAAATTAACAGATATGTTTATAGAACCTAGAACCGAAAGATATTGCAATCAATAGAATAGGATTTTCTCAAATGCAGGTATCTTTCTTATTTAGTACCTATTGTTTATACTAATTGATGAAAAGAAGTTACATATAAAAAGATAACCACGAAAAATCTCCATACGTTTGAGTGGGTTCAGAATAATGTTCACCATGCTCGCGCTTTTTAGATTGGGACTTCTCACTTGGAAATTTAATAGATTTGTGAACTGGACATAGCATTAGAAAGTCATCCTGCAAATCAGTTTTAAGACAAAAGAAAAGGTCAGTCTAAGAAAATATAGGACTCAGTAACACAAAACAAGTCGAAGTGATGAAAGATTCGTACACAATCCCATCTGCAGCCTGGGATTTCTACTGCACAAGGCACATGATAACTTCTCCGGCAGGACTTAGCAAAGCAGCCTAGAGCTGCTCCCTTCAGCCCACATCTGCTGCACTTCAGCTTAGCAGCTCTTAACAGTTCAGGCTCCAAATTCTTAATCGTTTCGCCAGCATAATATACTTGAGGGGACCTGCAATTCGAAACTTATAAGAACAAATACTACTGCAAGGTCTATTATTCGTAATTACAGAATGGTACCCCATTTGCAAATACTTTTTGAGTGGTGAGTTAGAAACAAAAAACCTTTTAAGAAAAAACCATACTCGTATATTTGGAAAGAGAGCAACATATTTTAACAATTAGAAATACTATAGTTCTAAAAATATCATAAATGATCATTTCAACCCAAAAACTTTTCATTGCAATTTAAATTTTATATTTAATTTTAATGCTTATTGTTACTGTAGGTTATCAGTACATATCATGACCAGCTCTAATATCAGGCTGATCCCGGAAAATGTCATACCATTCTATGCATTTACTGTGAACAGGGATAGCCCTGGAAACTGTAATTAGGCTTCCTGTTACCTCCTTTCCATCTGCATAGTGAAGCATTGGGCCTGTACCCTACAATAACCAATTAAAATTGTGAAGAAATTATTAATTTTGAAGAGTATATCAAATGCAATGGATCAGTTCATATCTTCATCAACGTTATGCTAATCATAAAAGAAGTTAAATATTCAAAAAATAAAAACAATGGAACCTGGGAGATAATTTAACGCTTACATCTGTGATCTTGGAAGAAAGGCAAAAGGCACAAACACTTCCATTCACATCTGATGCATCACAGATTGCAGATGGTGGAATGACTGGACTATTTTCCCTAAACTTAGGTTCCTCATTACAGTCAGAAACTGCTAAATTATGAGGAATAATCTGTTGACTGTATCCAGTGCTTCGTAAAACTTCCCCTAACAGTCCATAACTTAGCTTCTTTTGTCTCTTGGCATCCCTTGTATGGATTGAGTTTTGATGACAAGATTTGTGGAGTATTCCTCCCGCAGCAGTATCCAAGTTATTCCCGATGAATATCTTGTCTGCATACTTCTCTGTACTCTGCGGAGGTAAGCCATAATAAATTATAGATACATGATATTGTAAAACATCAGTTGAGCATATGTTCAAAATAGGTTTTACGTAGACTTCTTAAGATTATAAAACTTAAACAATTACTTGTTGAATTTTATGTCGACAAGCACGTTAAGTCATGACAACCTATACCATACCACTAACAAAACAATTCTTTAGTTCTCAATGCATTCATTGTGGATATTAAAAGAAGAAAAGTTAAACTAGGCAATGTGGACAGAGATGATGCCTCTGCCTATTCTCCGGAAGAATACAAAATTTGCTTAGTTGGTTTTTCAATTTGGTATAATAAGCATTTTAACTTACTGAACATGGAACACCACCATGAATGGCATAATTATCAGAATGTGGACTTGCAAGTGTTCGTACACGCTATTACTAATTAAGGTTTCAGTGGATAGAAATATCATGTAGGGATTTAGACCACAGAGAGGACAAGAATACTCCAGTATTCGAAGTGATTTTGAAATTAGCTCATATTGGTTCCCTAAAACAACCGGCGAGGTATTTCAACATGACCAATATTCAATTGGAATCTCATGATCAAAGTCCTGACAAGTCAATCATTTTACCAACTTTTGAGTTCGTTATCATGGTGTATAAATTCTATTGATGGCTAATAAGTTTAATACAAGAGTAGGAAAAAAATATTCATAGTTATTTCCTTTGAGATTTGATTTTGTAGACAGGTTGATAATGAAAGGCTTAAGATCAAAACGGTCAACTGAAACAAAAACCCAATGATCAATATTCTGGTTATCAGATGAATCCAACTTCATTTACCTTGAATTCAATTGATAAAGGAGTGATGCAGCAAGTTGAGTCATTAAAGGCAATTTTTTTTACTTTCAATTATAATCTCAAATGAAATGAGGGTTTGAATCTTACCCCATTTCCACTTCCTATATCATCAGTGCAAACATCTGCATCTTTGGCATCACCAAAGGAAGGAGAGCCACCCGGTGACAATTCGAGAAGTTGATTCATATCTAGTACTTCAAAATTGGTAAACTTGTCTTTCGAATCAGAAGACTGCAATGGGGATGCCTGATTGCTAACTTTGAAAACTATTCCACGTCGACCTTGCTGCTCTAATTCTCCATTCCTACCATTACTTAATAGCCCACTTTTGTCAGTTTCTTCAGATGAATTGGTTCCATTAGGAACACAGTTTATAAGTGAATCATTGGACTTCTTACTTCCCTCTCGAGGAGCAGCTTCGTTGGGGTTCCTTCTCAAATTCACATCGGAAGTTAAGACTGAAACTGGAGAATGTCCCAGTTTTCCAGAATCTAGGGTGGTCCAAGAGTTATACAAAACAAGAGAGGTTAAATATAATCAAGAATTCTAGAGTCCATTCTATTTAAAGATTTTATACATTGTATAAAAGGTTGTCGGTGTTATTACCAGAAGAAAAATGTGGGGAAATAGTTGCATTGAAAGTAGCATCCAAGCTTCTGTAAATAGCTACAATATTCTCCATAAATGGAGTAGGTCTCCTCTCTGTACCATTGCATTAATTAATGTTGGAAATTTCAACAAAATAAAATAATTGATGTTTATCTTTATTGCAAGAGCAAAGCACACATTGTGTGCTTCATCTAGTTAGCTAATGCTATCACGATAATAATGAACTACGTACATAATTTCATGCTAACTGTGAGATAATAGAATAGTTAACTTTGGCCATCTACATTAGGATTACTGACATAGATATTTGCTCTTGAACACTTACATAAAACGTTAGTGGATGAGGGAATTTGTGGAGATGGATACTACTATCACCATTTCTGGCATAAATCTCTCTTACTACTATTACACATATAGCTGCATACATCTTATAAAAGCATTTTGATCAGATCTCTAAAAAAGTATAAACATGAGAGAGTTTTGTGGAGGCTGGACTGTTATATTCTAGGGTAATATGCTAATGACATGCTGCACACCATAGCAGGATTTTGGGTCCGATATGAATCATCTTAAAGAAAGTGCAAGATTCTTGCTTCAATCATACACTAAGTTTGTATTTTTCGATATATTATTTTAATTATATCTTATACGGTTTTATCATCGTAATTTAATGTCTAGAAATAGTGAAAGCCTATGTAATACACTGAACTCACGAACCTGTTGAAAATGAGAAGTCAAGGGGAAATGATTATTTCGAAGAAGCTATATAATTATTCGGGACTTCCTCTAATTAAGCAAGATATGTTTGGAAAGACAATAAGCTTTACTGTTATATTACAAGTGAGAAAAGTATTCAGCTTGATCTTGATAATGTTTGGCATATCTAAATTATGATAAGAATAGTTCTCGCATTGTATTATGACTTGTGGAACCAAAGCTCGTTTATATTTATTAATTTTGAAAATACTTAGATTTTACTGTGGAAGAATTCACACTGCAAAGCTACTGATAATCTTAAAATAAAACAAAAAGGATACTTCCAAATCTATCACTTACTAATTGTCGTATAATTTGACTCAACAATTGAAAAATAATAATCAACTATAATGAAAATCACAGATAATTTTCAATAATTGGATTACTAGTCTCTTATTACCGGCAATTAGAAATTCGAAAATTAATACCTTGATCAGTATAATGATTTTGACACGCAGGGCACTCAGATCCAAATTGGCTTGACTTTGGAAGGCAGAATCTACACAAAGAAAAACACATAAATATATCGTAAAAGGGGGGACAAAAAATCAAATGAGTCGAGGGAGAAAAAAAAAAAACTTACTTGCAGAATATGTGGTTGCAGGGAAGCAAAATGGGTTTATTTAGCAAGTTCAGACTGCAATATAAACAAGCAAAAACCATTACACAATCCTTTAATGGGACAGAATGGACAAAACTAAACAATATTACAAACGAAAAATAACTTAACAAAAATCCCATCTCGTAATTGAATTGGACAGAACCCGTTAAAAAATTAAGAAAGATAGGCACGTGATGAAACTTTTCATTGTACTGTTTAATGCTGTATAAACATACAAACATATTGTAAGAAAAATGGCAAACGTTGAATATACCAGAGAGGGCATTTGAGCTCAAGACCAAGTTTTTGGAGATGAAAAGCCCAAGGATTCAGCAATGGTGCCATTTTCTGAGTTTCCAACATTGATTTTTTTTCAGTTGGGTTTTGAGGATTTTGACAGGATTAAGAATCTGAATGCACCGTGTGTATGTGTATGAAGCCAAATTCTGCTACTGCCTATATGTAATGTCAAATTGAAATGGACGTATGGTTGTAATTCACTGCGTGGAGAATCAAACGGTAGATTTAGAGTCGTGGAATATTTCGAACTTGGCGCTAAGCCATCAATTTTGGCGGGTTTGCCCGGGAATTTAACTCCCGCCATGTTCGTTTCGTCAATGGTATATATGGAAATAAGCAAAGATTAAGGGGCAAATGGGTTTCCAATTTTGCCCTTATTTGATCCTATTTTTTAAAAAATACATTTTTATTTATGTTCTTTTCAATCACACATTTTCAATAAAATATTACATGTAAATTTAGAACTTTTTATTTTTATTTTTTAATCATACATTCTCCATCACTTTACTATTCCAAAATACATTTTACATCAAAACCATTATTAATTTCTATTTCCAATTGCTACAATAAGTACAATACATTTAGCCCCTTTTAGACATCCATTTTATTTGAAAAATAATTTTTGGAATAGTAATTGATGGAAGATTGTGTGGTTAAAAAGGAGAATTTTTTGATCTATGTGTAATGTTATTTTATTGATAAAATGTGTGGTTGAAATTAAGAAAAAAAATGAAAAATAGAATGAGAAAAAAATAAATGTCAAACAGCGGCTTAATCAAATATGTACTTATTTAGCATTGATTTTGTGTCGACCTACAATAATGACCTCTTAGATTTAGTTACGGCTTATGGAGGTGCCATTATTGGGAGCACAAAACAGATGGTAGCATAAAGAAGTGATTTCTTCGTGTACTTTTGTTGTTTATAATCACGATTTCCCAAGAGGATGCATGGCAGAAGAAGCAATTTCATTCTTGGTGCTGAGATGGGCTCTCAAGTCATTCCGTTGTGAACCTCTCTAGTAGTTAAAATGTTTAACTTACGAATGACTGCATGTTTTTTATATGTAATGTCTAACAAGACTCTATCATGTGATGTATAAGATTTTAATTTCTTTTTTCTTCACCAATACTGTCCATTGTCCAGTATTGTATAATCTACCCGTTAGAAACAAATCAGATATCAAAATCGCTCTGATATTACTTTGTTGAGAATCGGGCCAAATAATAAAGACGAGAAACAAGAGCAATATGAAAATAATGAATCACAAGAACACAAGATTGATGTTGAAGATGAGTAGAATTTCATATACTAAGAAACTAAAATTGTGTTCACAAGATATAATACTCTCAATCTAAATCTAAATCTAAATAATTCTCTTAAGTTTATAATATATACAATAATGATCTAATTGTTATTTGAGCCTATAAAGAACCTACACCTCGTGAAGCACATATAGGAGTTCAATCTTGGAGTCATGAAGCAGAGCACAAAAAATAGCAAAATCAAATAGGAGACTTCTCTTCGACGTCCTGACGCTATGGGGTCGACGTAGGGATGCCGGCTTGCTAAAGCCAAAAAATCAAGCTAGGTACTACATCGCCGCAACCGAATGCATAGGCACCCCATCTCCGTCCATGTATTTCCAAAACACTTTCATCCATTCTAAAATCTTTTTCCCAATCAAATTCTCAATTCATGACGAAATTTGATCTCTTATCGAAACGGACCTCCAAACCAACATTATCTAGGTTTCTTTTTACAATACTTCGATATCTATATATCCTCTAATATCGTCACCTATCTCTAGTTCTTATATGTCAACTCCGTGAAAATAAATGATTATCCAAGGCTTCTTAATTTTCCTCTGTTAATGTATATACATATACACAATGTACATGTTAATTAGTCCCACATTGGTTAGAAAAGGAAACATTCCTCTCAAGTTAAACTATAAATAGGATGTCTCCCTTGTAAACAAAACACACTATTCAATACAATTCTCTTCTCTTTGTATTGTCTTATTTTCTCTCTTAAATTCAACTTGGTATCAAAGCTACTATCCTTAGTGGTTCTCGATATATCAAGAGTTGAGTATGCTCTGTGATTGCCACTATTAGTGGATCCTTCACATCAGAAAAAACTTCTTGTATACCATCTTCATACATGTTGGGTCGTCACTATAGTCGGAGTCTTATTCTCCATCGGCGTCATCTTAGCCATCACTCCATCAGTAATTTGCTGACCAGCTCAGTTCGATTCTTGTTTTTTTTCTCTGTCCTCTTCTAGTTTCATGCACATTATGGAGCATCTTGAGGCCTCACAGTCCATTGCCATTGTCATGGAAGGACCTCAACCCAACAACCAAGGGCATCCATCTGGATCTTCAAAATTATGCAATTACTGCAAGAAATCAGGACACATTCTCTTGGAATGCCCAGTTTGTATTTGCCAATTCTGTCAGAAGCAAGGCCCTGGTCATCTTGAGCGTGATTGTTTCCAAAATCCCAACAAACACTCTCAGCGATACATGTCTCGCGGTATTCCTTCTAAATCTGCTGTCACTACTGCTGAAGGTCCATCATTCACTACTTCCAGTGAGATGTTCTCTGCCTCTAACATAGAGGAAATTGTCAAACAAGTCCTAGCTCATTCTGGTAATCTACCCTCTACTGCTATGTCAGTCACCTCAGGTAACTCATCTTCGTTATTTGACTCTGTATACTGTAATCACATGACACCTGATTCTACTATATTTTCCACCAAACGACCTGCTGGCCATACTCCGACTATTCAAACTGCTGATGGGTCTCCTATGACTGTGAGTCATATCGAAAAAATCTCGACATTAAACACTTCTCTTCCTGATACTTACTGTATTCCCAAACTTACTCTCAATCTTATATCTGTTGGTCAATTATGTGACTTCGGTCTAACTATCATATTTTCTGCTTCTGGTTGTTGTGTGCAGGATCCAGAGACGGGACAAATTCTTGGGATAGGTCGTAAGATTGGACGACTCTTTGAGCTCATCAATCTTCACCTTCCATCCCGTTTCGCCTCATCAGCAGCCCCAGTCTCATCTACCCCATCTGTCAGTCTCTCGCATTCTCGTCTGGGTCATGCTTCTGTTGGACGTCTTCAATCTTTAGCATCCAGTGGTCATTTAAGGTCTGTTAATAAAGAACAATTTGATTGTCTTCCTTGTTAACGTGCAAAACAATCGGCATTGCCATTTTACAAAAGTGATTCATGTTCTTCTGCGCCATTTGATTTGATTCACTCTGATATTTGAGGCCCGTCTCCCACTGCAACTATGAGAGGTTCTAGATATTTTGTCATTTTCTTTGATGATTATTCTCCTTACACTTGGATATTTCTTATGTATAATCGATCTGAATTACCTCAATTGTACTTTGATTTTGCTACCATGGTCAAAACTCAATTTTCTTGCAATATCAAAGTATTTTGAGCTTCATGCCTACTCAGAT
>CAIGRB010044611.1:17716-45679 GCA_903798255.1 Fraxinus quadrangulata
TGATGATTATTCTCCTTACACTTGGATATTTCTTATGTATAATCGATCTGAATTACCTCAATTGTACTTTGATTTTGCTACCATGGTCAAAACTCAATTTTCTTGCAATATCAAAGTATTTTGAGCTTCATGCCTACTCAGATGCAGATTGGACGGGTAACCCCACTGATCGTAGATCCACCACTGGTTATTGCTTCTTCCTTGGTGACTCTCTTATTTCTTGGCTTAGCAAGAAGCAAACAGTAGTCGTTCGATCCAGTACAGAGGCTGAGTATCGAGCCCTTGCTGATACAACTCAGGAACTTCTTTGGCTTCGCTGGTTACTTGAAGACATGGGCATCACTCATTCTAGTGCTACTATCATAAGCTGCGATAATCAAAATGCTATCCAAATTGCTCACAATGATGTATTCCATGAACGCACAAAACACATTGAGATTGATTGTCACTTTATACGTCATCATCTCACCTGTGGGACCATTGGACTATTATCAGTTTCTTCAGCCAATCAAACTGCTGATATTTTCACTAAAACGCACCCTCCTAGAAACCTTTAGGATTTAGTCTCCAAACTCAAGTTAGTCTCTATTTTACCACCCTGAGTTTGAGGAGGGCTGTTAATGTATATACATATACACAATGTACATGTTAATTAGTCCCACATTGGTTAGAAAGGGAAACATTCCTCTCAAGTTAAACTATAAATAGGATGTCTCTCTTGTAAACAAAATACAGTATTCAATACAATTCTCTTCTCTTTGTAATGTCTTATTTTTTCTCTTAAATTTAACTTCCTCCATAAATCAAACTTCAAAATCACATGAAATTTGAATCATAAATTTTTATGTACGTAGCTGAAATACATTCTAGACAACAAATTCCATATAACGGAAAAAGAGAAGAAAAAGGGAAATCATATGGCCTACAGACTTATACTATTTCTGGGTGTGATCTTATACACACTTAAGAAAAAACCTTGGAAAATTACATGTAAAGGACTAGGAATTGCATTTGATACATGGTTATTTTGATATTTCTATGAGCTTGCCTTATCATCCAACGTTATTTCCTCAGTTCGTGTAGACTTGTTCAGTCGAGCCTCAATTGCTTCATGCAACTCCCTTTCGGTATCCCTCAGTTCTGTGTTGTAAACAAATAGCTTTGCAACTAACAGAAAGTAAATTAAGTTGAGAAAGCTCAGCACAGCAAAAAATGCATAATAATAGTCCAAACGAGAGACGTTTAGGTTGTCCAAAATCCATCCTTTTCCATGTTTCTTCGTAATGTCAGCCACAGTTTTCAGCAGAAAACTACTTAAGAAGTATCCAACGCCAAAACTGGTTGTAAAATAGGCAGTTCCGAGGCTTTTCATGCCTTCAGGTGCTTGATCATAGAAGAACTCAATTTTCGCAACTTCTAAAAAGTTATCAGCTATCCCCATTAGAGCAAACTGTGGTAGAAGAATGAAAATCGAAAGAGGAACGATTTGATTTTTCTCAAAGATTTCGTTCTCTTTAGCAACCCTTAGACGCCTTCTTTCTGCTAAACAAGCAGTTACCATGATTATGACGTGCAGCACGAGGCCTATCCCAAACCTCTGCAACAAGGTGATCCCTCTAGGATTCTTGGTGTATCTTCGTACAAAGGGAACAAAGAACCGGTCATATAGTACAATGCTGGTCAACATGAAAATAGTCACAAATGCTGAGAGACATCCTGGAGGAATTTTGAAATGGGGACCAATACTTCTTTCCAAAGTTGTGCCTTGCTTGATAAATAGAGTGTGTGTCTGTGCGAGCATTGTAGCAGGTATGAAAGTTGCAAGCAGAATTGGAATCATTGTTATCATTTGTTTGGTTTGTTCAACTTGTGTCACTGGACATAACATCCATGGTGAATTTTGCCCGATTTTGACTGCTGCTTTATCTAGGAGGCTGCAGAAAGTGAAATGACAGTGAGTTACCATAAAAACCGCCTTCTAAAAGGGAGGGTACTAATGTGCTTATAAACCCATAAGACAGACCTTCCACGAGTGACGTGGGACTTCTATTAGTCGTTACACATGGACATGGTAAAAAGACTAGGAATGGGAAAAAATGTACACCTGAGAGAAGGGGTGTGGTCGATTCTAAACATGCCAAGATTGGAATACTCTTCTAAGCTCAGCTCATAAAGCTCCTTTGGTTCGTTGGGGACGACTACCTTCCACTTCCTTACAGTGGCTACTAGCACCCTAGCCATTCGATTCAATGGGCTATCAGATGGGGCCTTGTGTCTATAATAACGTGTACCCACAACGAAGACAAGTATCGATACTGCGAGCCCAAGTGTTGGGATGCCATAGCCAATTTCCCACCCCACGTTGTCTTGAATATAGATAAGGAAAGTGTTGGAGAAAAGGGTTCCGACGAAGACACTAAACATCCACCAGTTGAAGAATGAGAGCTTTTGGAACCTTTCTTCAGGCTCAAAATCATCAAATTGATCTGCTCCCATTGTGGAGATATTGGGCTTTGTTCCACCTGTTCCAATAGCAATTATGTACAATGCACAGTAGAAGACGCCGGCTTGAAATGTTGAGGCGTGTCTATCGCAATCCACCTCCTTTACTCGGTGCCCACAAGACGGAGGCCTTAGTGCTGGCAGTGAAACTGCTAGCGTCAATAAGCACATTCCCTGTTACAAGGAACGAAAATATGACCCAAGAGTTATTTTTCCGATCTTATAAGGGTTTCATGGTCATGTTTTACTGATTATAATATTGGTGGACTATATAATACTAGAGAACGTTAAACAAGAAAAAGAAAGTGTAACTATGTCCACTTAGTATCCAATCATATTTAACACTTTGTACTTTTACATTGTCTTAAAAGCATGATCGGACATAATTAAGGAAGTCTTGTCAATATATTGTCTAGTTGTATTTACTTCTACATATTGAAGATGCACTTCGAAAACTGATTGAATGAAATTAAAGGAAGTACCATAAGGTAAATGGCTGATGCAACGATGAAAGTCCAGTATCGACCAAGAAAAGTGTCAGCAATATAAGCACCTAGAAGGGGTGTCAACCATGCAGTACCAACCCAGTTGGTGACATTGTTTGAAGATGTCACAGTGCCTTCATGGAGTTTCTGTGTCAAATAAATTACTAAGTTTGATGCAATCCCATTATATGCCATCCTCTCAAAAATTTCATACCCTGTAATATCACAAGGAGGATACATAAATTCTGTTTTAAATTTTCATACTCAAAACAAAAGAGTTAACCTGCAAAAAGAGTTCGATTTCTATTAGCACACGAAAATGGGCGGGTGTTAGAATAGGCAAAACTTCTATGTTCAAGTCTAATCGTTCTCAATTTGTAGAAAATTATAAAACAAACCTTGATAAAATGATATCATGGCACATTTAGAATCGACTCTTAGGTAGACTATACCAGATTTTTTCTACTTACCAACAAAGAAATAACAAGCTTTCCATTTGCCAGTGTTTGATCTAAGGACAGGTCTACCTTTTAGATCAACAGTCCCATCCTGTGTGTAATTAGTGCCTTTCTCTTCCACCTTCATCATGGAAGTATGAGAGAGAGAGAGAGAGAGAGAGAATTATTTGTGTAGAACTTGTAGAAAGTGGAAAGTCATAGGCATATTAATGGCATGTGTGGGTCATATTAAAATTTGATTTTAATCTTAATCAAAGTCTAGCAATCAATATTAACCACATCTTTTATGAGTTCTACATCTTTTCAACCACACATTTAAAAAATTTCTATCACAATCCACTAAAAATTTAATTTTAATCATTATCAAACACCCTCTAAATAGTTGAATTGTTAGAAACACCTGTTTAAAAGAAGTTAAAAAGAGTACATTGCAATTTTTATTTTTATTTTATTTTTTCAAATTTTAAACTGGTCAAACTTCATTGTCAACATTATATTTCATAAGACTCACAACCTTTATTCCCTTTTTAACGATAAATTTCATATAATCCACCAACTTATAATCTCAAAAAGTTTTGTCAAACGTGCTAAATTATTTAAATTTAATCATCAACACGCTCTATATCACACGTAGGTTGGATTCAATTTTTCTTTGAATGTCACTCGCACAATTTTTATATATTGGTAATAACGAGACTTTAACTTAGAACTTTTATTGATATAATAATATGTTGATTCAAAGAGAGAAAAAATCACATCACATCACATTCTTGTCTATATATATTTGTATTTTTCTACAATGTGGTGTTCTTTGAACATTTCCTAGATATTTATAGAATGTCATTTTTACAAGTCAATTCACTAATTGGCTTTTTGTAAAGTTGATTTCTGATATTTTGGATCCGTATAATTTTTGTTTTCTAGCTTTTTTTCGTCTATTAATAAAACTTTTACTTTTCAACTTTTATATAAAATAAATAATAAATAAAATTGACGTCTGCACGGTAGGGTCGGTTCATGGATGATAAATATATATATATATAATTAAAAAAATCTCTATCATGTTATTTTCATGTCCTTGTAGCAAGCATACATGATGGTTCTCTCTCTGTCTCCTTGTGCCTAATTTCCACCAGAATAACTTTGACATTGGACAATATCCTTCAACCACTCAAATAGTTAGAAATTGAAAGAATTTTATTTACGTCCTTAACACTATTGTGTTCATTATTTAATTCTATGTCAAGGATAATTTTTTTTAAATTTTACAATGAAGTTCAATATATTGAAGGCTAATTCTTTACATGAATGTTGACTTTGATATTGGATAATATCCCTGTGAATTTTGTGGATTTTTTATAGATTTTTATTGAATTAGAGGAAATCTTTCCTAGATTTTTATGGACTTTCGTTTTAAAATTTTTGTAGAATTCAAAAGACATTTGAAGACTTTAATTTAAATTAAAATTCAAGTGAATCTAGTGCAATAATACATACGTGGTGGCGGTTCCCATAATTTCCCTTCTCCTCACCCTCCCCATACAATAAAAAATTATTTTAAAAAGAACAATAATTTAAGACCATAAAAATAGATATTTTCCCCAAAAAATGAATGAAAAAGGTGAAAAAAAAAGTTATAAGATTTTTTTAATAGAAAATAGAGATAAATAATAAGAGAGATAAAGAAAAATAGAAACAAATATATAATCAATTGGAAAAAAATAAACTCTAGTGTTCGTAGAAAGGAAAATAAAAGAGAAATATTGAAAAAAAATATATACATATCAATTTTATTTACTACTACTACTATTATTATTATTATTATTATTATGTGAAAGTCTCCCAAAATTTTGTGATTAACGAAAGACAAATTTTGAAATTTTATTTTAATTCTTTCTGCGTAAAAGTTAGTACTGTAAAGACTTTTATAAAGATCTCTAAAAGTCATTAAAATTTGAATATTCCAAAACTTATGGAAATTTCTAAAAGATTTTAATTGTATACATCATAACTTTTAAAAGTTTACAAAAATCTCAATTGAATATATCAATACTTTTAGATAGTCTCAAAAAGTATACATTGAATACCCCTGAAATTTTTAAATCCCAAAAAGTTATTTAAAGTTTCAATTTCAATACACCCCTGAGTTTATGTAGTACACTTTTGAGTAACATGAATGCGAAGTAAAATGTGATTATCGGATTTATACTGCAGGACCGCAGGATACGGTGGTTCGAAGGCGCCCACAGCTCGGGAAGCCGCCATAGACGGTGGATCTAAGATTAAATGTCATCTGATTCTGTTGATTTGAAGGTAAGAATCACGACCCCTCAAGTAACATGCTTCGTAGATGTATATTGTCGCTTCCTGCCGCCATTCTTTCTCTTACAGTGGCTCTCTTTGCGACCCTTCTTTTTCTTCCCTTTGCCAATAACATGCTTGCTGCTTTCATTGGTGGCTCTAGGTGCAGAAGGTTTCAATAAACTTTTGACATCAAGGACACCATTTCTGAAATGACCTTCAGTTGACTTCAGCACTCTGTCCTGTCAGTGCCTCTCAGTCGCCTTCTTAGTACCACTAGTATGATGATACCCTCCAAGTCTTCCAAGTATGGCATTCTAAAAAAGCAGTTAGACAACATGTCAAGACTCGAAAATGCAGCTTCAGCAACATACATTAGATAATAGCAATTTGATGAGAAAGTGGAGTATGGTAGTAACCTCTTAAAGCATTTTCTGCTCTCTTTCCTTTTGTTTCTTCATTTGCACTCGCGCTACACTAAGTAGTAATTTCTGCCTTTTTTGAGGGTGTTCAGGGGAAAAAAGTTAATACGTATAACAATGGAGATCTTACCGATGTCGAAGTAAAAAGACAGCATTCACCTTTCCACCCAGAGAAACAATCTTCCGATTTTCCAACTCCTCCTCCTGTTTCCATGTCATATGTGATGACCCTTGCAGCAAAAAAGTTAGAAATACATTTTTGGCATGTTTGTAAGGTATATTGGACCGCAACAAACATAGTAATAAAGAAAAAGAAGTCAATTTTTTGTTAATAGTACTGTCTAATCATGTTCAGCTATATATAAACATTATCCACAACCATAGAACACGGTACAAAAGTTTTTCTCATGAAAACCAAAATTACAGGCACGTATCAAATACAAAGAGCTTTTTTTTTTTCTCACTGTAGGTGGAATAATAGACCACCTGTAACATACCAAAAAATGTACATATCCTGTCGGGCGACCAAAATTTAGAAATTTTATTTGATCCAATATGGTGACAACATTTCAAGCTACTAATAAAATGTTGAAATCCTCAACCAATATTTAAATTATAGAGAACAGATTGACAACTTCTTTTAAGTCCATATATTGCGTTATTGGCTGCAATCCTAATGTAAACTTAGTGATGTCATAGCAGTGAACGAAATATATGTTAACAAGCAAACAAGAAGAATTTTCACTCTTTTATCCTACCTGATTCGGAAGAAAAGAACAAGAAGATGCACAAGCAACATCATCATCCACCATTTGTTAGAACCAACGATGGATTATGCATTCTATTTGCTAAAGAATCACAAAAAGAAGTAATGTAAAATGGCAATCAAAGTATTGTAGCACCCAAAAACTCTATCTTTCATGATGGACTTAATATCCATTTTGGGGGCATTTGGATCCACTTGACTGGATGAAAATCCTCTCTTGGCTTCTTGACTTCTCTTAGGCATCTCTGTTCTTTTATCTTGGGAAAAAAAAAAAAAAGAGATGTAAGATTTAAAAGGTAAGTTGGATATTAAGGTGTTCCATTTTCTGTGAAGCACGACGTAAACATCGACATCGAATAATAAAATTATACAAAAAAGTAATTAAAAAATGCAAAAATTAGCTGTAAGCATATTGAAAATCCACAATGAAACAATTTAATAAATTAAAAGTCCATACTCGCAAACAAATGAAAAATAGAACAACGAATTAGCAGATAATAATCAAATAACAAAATAATTCACAATTAAAACTAGAAAAGAACTAATACAAACAACAATGAAAAAAAAATAACTAGCTCTAATGACAAATAAATAGGACTGTGGCAATCAAATTCAGAATCATTCCCATTAATGGAGACAAATTCAAATTTACCTGCAGTTGCAAGGGATTGATCCGCTTACTTAACAATTACCATTTTCTCATGTTCTTATTACGGATTTTGTTTTACAATTTCGAACTAGACAGTAATGATAATTTTAAAGATGTGATCACTTTTACAATTGTTTCTATGGCTTTTCATACTTCGAAAACATAGTATGATGACCTCAATTCCAGGAGATAATCTTTTACAACATAGAGAACCAAGCTATTACTTTTTTCTAATGTCCCAACAAGTATAGCATTTGGTTCTAACTCCTTAATGTGACCACAGACCATTCGAATCCTTCCAGCATTCTCATTACTCAACACCTCATTCTCCTTTGCTTTCCAATACTTCAAATCAGCCCCCAAATTGACCTTCAAGCTTCAATTTTGTCAACCCAAAATTGAAAACTTAGTTCTGAACTCCGAATCAAGAACCGTCCTGGGTATTTCACCTATTACACTTGAGGGGCTGTTAAAATATGGCAGCAAGCGTGAGGAAGGAGAGCTCATTGCCAGCAAAACCTTCAGCAAAGCAAACGATGGCCAGCAGTGTTGATGCAATCAGCAATGCAAGCTATGCATTGATTTCTAGAAGCATCAGCTGAGGAAATTCTGTTATGAGTGGAAGAAATTTTTTTGTTGAAACCAATTTGTACAGCTAATGTATAATTTGTTAGGAATATTCCCTTTTACACTATATAAGAACACTACTTGTATGAATTTATCAATTAATTAATGGAAAGGAATACACAGTGATTACTTTTTCATCTTGCTAATCTGTTTATCTCCCTGAATTGGTATCATTTCTTATATGGTATTAGAGCACCATGGCTCAAGAAGATTCTGTAAATCAAAATCAAAGCTTACCTCCAAACGTAGAACCAGAAAACTCTACCAACAATCAAAACATACAACCAAAATTGAACTCCATTGATCCATCCTAACCAAGCAGTCCATACTTTATTGGTAGCAGTGATAATTCTGGAGCTCTACTGGTTACTCAAATGCTAGACTCCAGCAACTATCATTCTTGGGCAAGATCAATGAGGAGAGCCCTTATAATCAAAAATAAGCTAGGCTTCATAGATGGGACCATTTCTGAACCTGTTGATCCAAACAATCCATTGATGGATCACTGGCTGCATTGCAATGACATTGTCATTACATGGTTGCAGAATACCATGTCAATAGATATCAAATCAAGCACATTATATGCTGAGACGGCTCACTAGTTGTGGCTGGAACTTGAGCAGCGACTGGCACAACAAAATGCCTCCAGGATTTATGAGATAAAATAAAACATTGTGAATTTGCAACAAAACCAAGATTCTGTGTGTGTGTATTTTTCGAAATTTAAGACCCTTCTTAATGAGTTGCTGAACTATGAATGCATCCCAAATTGTACCTGTGGAGGATTGAAACAAGTGGTGAATAACCAAGACGGTGATTGGGTGATGAAGTTTCTCATGGGACTTAATGACTCATACAAGAGTCTTAAGGCTCAAATACTTCTGATCAAACCTTTTCCTAGCCTTAATGAAGTATATTCCACTGTCCAACAAGAAGAAAAGAGAAGGGAAATCTCTGAAGATGATCCTGTCAATGATGCCATGGCCCTCATAGCGAAGGTTGCTTCCAGGGATGTAGGAAGACAGAATATGACGCCTCAGAAGAAGTACTACTGCAATTTTTGCAAGGTACCTGGTCATTCTCTTGAGAGATGTTTCAAGGCTAACTCAGTCAAACCAGCATGTAATTACTGTAATATGCTTAGTCACACAGCTGAAAAATGTTTCAAACTACATGGTTATCTACCGGGACACAAGTTATATGGAAGGACTAGAGCTACTGCACCTTCTGCCAATCAAGCAACTTCCCTTAACCAACTCAAGAGTAGTTCAGTAACAATTCCCAAATGTCTTTAACTCAAGAGCAGTAATCTCAGTTGATGGCTTTACTCAAACCACAGAAAAACCTGCTTTACACATCTTCAGCCAATCAAGTGAAAGCTTGTAGACCTTCCTCTGCAAACGATCTCGACATCCCAAAGATCTCTGGCATTTCTCTTTGTTTCTCTGTGTGCAGCACAAAGACAAAAGATCCTACCAACACTGTCTGGATTATAGACACTGGGGCAACAGATCACATGATATGTTCCCCAACTTTCTTCACAACCATCAAAGCAAAAATTGATCATTCTGTTGCTCTTCCAAATGGAGACTTTGTTAGAGTCACTCATATTGGAACTATTAAAATCACTGATAAACTGATCCTACATGACGTTCTATATGTACCCTCATTTTGCTTCGATCTGATATCTGCTAGAAAATTGTCACAAACCTCACATTGCTGTCTTATTTTCTTCCATCAAACTTGTTTTGTGCAGGACCTTTCCACTTGGAGGACGACTGGAATGGTGAAGTAAGAGATGGCTTATATCATCTTATGCAAAATAAAGTGTCCCCTACAGCATTGGATGATATCCTACCTTCATTAGCCAACAAATCTACCAAGCTAGCCTTTGTCATCAGCAACCAAGAAGATGCTAATATTTGGTACTAGGACAGCCTTCAGACTCTAGATTAAATCTTTTAAACCTTGATCATCTGCCTAAGAAAGCTAATGTCAAAGCACCTTGCCCTATCTGCCCCCTAGCAAAATTGCATAAGCAACATTTCCCCATTAGTTAGCATAGCTCACAAAAATACTTTGAATTAATCCAATGTGATCTATGGGGACCCTGTAATGAGGTAGCTTATGATGGGTCTAGATATTTCCTTAGCATTGTAGACGATTTCAGTAGATGTACTTGGTTAATGCTGCTGAAATTTAAATCAGATACTGGTTTTGTTCTATAGAATTTTTAAACCATGATTGAAAACCAATTTGACTCCAAAATCAAAGTGATTAGAACTGATAATGGAAACGAGTTTGAGATGAAGCAATTTTATTCTGAAAAGGGTATTATCCACCAAAAATCATCTGTAGAGACCCATCAACAAAACGCTATAGTTGAGAGAAAACATCAACATATTCTAAATGTCGCAAGGGCCCTAATGTTCCAAAGTAGCATTCCAATGAAATATTGGTCTGATTGTGTTCTCACAGCAGTCCACCTCATAAACAGAACCCCCTCTCCAATCCTTTAAGAACAAAACACCTTTTGAACTCCTGTTCAAAATTAAGCCTACATACTCCTACCTAAAAGTCTTTGGCTGTTTAGCTTATGTTTCTACACTCACACGTAATCGACATAAATTTGATGCTAGAGGCAAGAGATGCATGTTCTTAGGCTATCCTTTTGGGATCAAAGGCTACAAATTGCTAGTTTTGGATACAAACAAAATCTTTATCTCTCGAAATGTTGTTTTCCATGAAGACATTTTTTCTTACAAAACCTTAAACACTGTTAATACAGGCACGTATCAAATACAAAGTGCTTTTTTTTTTTCTCACTGTAAGTGGAATAATAGACCACCCGTAACATACCAAAAAATGTACATATCCTGTCGGGCGACCAAAAATTAGAAATTTTATTTGATCCAATGTGGTGAAAACATTTCAAGCTACTAATAAAATGTTGAAATCCTCAGCCAATATTTAAATTATAAAGAACAGATTGACAACTTCTTTTAAGTCCATATATTGCATTATTGGCTTCAATCCTAATTTAAACTTAGTGATGTCATAGCAGTGAACGAAATATATGTTGACAAGCAAACAAGCAACATCATCGTCCACCATTTGTTAGAACCAACGATGGATTATGCATTCTATTTGCTAAAGAATCACAAAAAGAAGTAATGTAAAATGGCAATCAAAGCATTGTAGTACCCAAAAGCTCTATATCTTTCATGATGGATTTAAGATTGGATGAGAATTCTCTTGGCTTCTTGACTTCTCTTAGGCATCTCTGTTATTTTATCTTGGGAAAAAAATAAAAGAGACATGTAAGATTTAAAAGGTAAGTTGGATATTAGGGTGTTCCATTTTCTGTGAAGCACGACGTAAACATCAACATCGACACCAAACAATAAAATTATACAAAAAAGTAATTAAAAAATGCAAAAATTAGCTGTAAGCATATTGAAAATCAACAATGAAACAATTTAATAAATTAAAAGTCTATACTCGCAAACAAATGAAAAATAGAACAACGAATTAACAGATAATAATCAAATAACAAAATAATTCACAATTAAAACTAGAAAAGAACTAATACAAACAACAATGAAAAATAAAAAATAACTAGCTCTAATGACAAATAAATAGGACCGTGGCAATCAAATTCAGAATCCTTCCCATAGTGGAGACAAATTCAAATTTACCTGCAGTTGCAAGGGATTGATCTGCTTACTTAACAATTACCATTTTCTCATGTTCTTATTACTGATTTTGTTTTACAATTTCGAACTAGACAGCAATGATAATTTTAAAGATGTGATCACTTTTACAATTGTTTCTATGGCTTTTCATACTTTGAAAACATAGTATGATGACCTCAATTCCAGGAGATAATCTTTTACAACATAGAGAACCAAGCTATTACTTTTTTCTAATGTCCCAACAAATATAGCATTTGGTTCTAACTCCTTAATGTGACCACAGACCATTCGAATCCTTCCAGCATTCTCATTACTCGACACCTCATTCTCCTTTGCTTTCCAATACTTCAAATCAGCCCCCAAATTGACCTTCGAGCTTCAATTTTGTCAACCCAAAACTGAAAGCTCAGTTCTGAACTCTGAATCAAGAACCGTCCTCGGTATTTCACCTATTACGCTTGAGGGGCTGTTAAAATATGGCAGCAAGCGTGAAGAAGGAGAGCTCATTGCCACCAAAACCTCCAGCAAAGCAAACGATGGGCAGCAGTGTTGATGCAATCAGCAATGCAAGCTATGCATTGATTTCTAAAAGCATCAGCTAAGGAAATTCTGCTCCAATTCTGTTATGAGCGGAAGAAATTTTTTTGTTGAAACCAATTTGTACAGCTAATGTATAGTTTGTTAGGAATATTCCCTTTTACACTATATAAGAACACTACTTGTATGAATTTATCAATCAATTAATGGAAAGGATTATACAGTGATTATTTTTTCATCTTGCTAATCCGTTTATCTCCGTGAATTGGTATCATTTCTTATATGGTATCAGAGCACCATGGCTCAAGAAGATTCTGCAAATCAAAATCAAAGCTTACCTCCAAACGTAGAACCAGAAAACTCTACCAACAATCAAAACATACAACTAAATCTGAACTCCATTGATCCATCCTAACCAAGCAGTCCATACTTTATTGGTAGCAGTGATAATTCTGGAGCTCTGCTGGTTACTCAAATGCTAGACTCCAACAGCTATCATTCTTGGGCAAGATCACTGAGGAAAGCCCTTAGAATCAAAAATAAGCTTGGCTTCATAGATGAGACCATTTCTGAACCTGTTGATCCAAACAATCCATTGATGGATCATTGGCTGCGATGCAATGACATTGTCATTACATGGATTGCAGAATACCATGTCAATAGATATCAAATTAAGCACATTATATGCTGAGACGGCTCACCAGTTGTGGCTGGAACTTGAGCAGCAACTGGCACAACAAAATGCCCCCAGGATTTATGAGATAAAAGAAAACATTGTGAATTTGCAACTAAACCAAGATTCTACGAGTGTGTATTTTTCGAAACTTAAGACCCTTCTTGATGAGTTGCTGAACTATGATTGCATCCCAAATTGTACATGTGGAGGATTGAAACCAGTGGTGAATAACCAAGACAGGGATTGGGTGATGAAGTTTCTCATGGGACTTAATGACTCGTACAAGAGTCTTAAGGCTCAAATACTTCTGATCAAACCTTTTCCTCGCCTTAATGAAGTATATTCCACTGTCCAACTAGAAGAAAAGAGAAGGGAAATCTCTGAAGATGTTCCTGTCAATGATGTCATGGCTCTCATAGCGAAGGCTGCTTCCAAGGATGCAGGAAGATAGAATATGATGCCTCAGAAGAAGTACTACTGCAATTTTTGCAAAATACCTGGTCATTCTCTTAAGAGATGTTTCAAGGCTAACTCAGTCAAACCAGCATGTAATTACTGTAATATGCCTAGTCACACAGCTGAAAAATGTTTCAAACTACATGGTTATCCACCAGGACACAAGTTATATGGAAGGACAAGAGCTACTACACCTTCTGCCAATCAAGCAACTTCCCTTAGAAAACCAGCTCAAGAGCAGTTTAGTAACAATTTCCAAATGTCTATAACTCAAGAGCAGTAATCTCAGTTGATGGCTTTACTCAAACCACAGAAAACCTGCTTTACACATCTTCAGCCAATCAAGTGAAAGCTTGTACACCTTCCTCTGCAAACGATCTTGACATCCAAAAGATCTCTGGTATTTCTCTTTGTTTCTCTATGTGCAGCACAAAGACAAAAGATCCTACCAACACTGTCTGGATTATAGACACTGGGGTAACAGATCACATGATATGTTCCCCAACTTTCTTCACCACCATCAAAGCAAAAATGGATCATTCTATTGCTCTTCCAAATGGAGAATTTGTTAGAGTCACTCATATTGGAACTATTAAAATCACTGATAAACTGATCCTACATGACGTTCTATGTGTACCCTTCTTTTGCTTCAATCTGATATCTGCTAGAAAATTGTCACAAACATCACATTGCTGTCTTATTTTCTTCTCTCAAACTTGTTTTGTGCAGGCCTTTCCACTTGGAGGATGACTGGAATGGTGAAGTAAGAGATGGCTTATATCATCTTATGCAAAATAAAGTGTCCCCTACAGCATTGGATGATATCCTACCTTCCTTAGCCAACAAATCCACCAAGCTAGCCTCTATCATCAGCAACCAAGAATATGCTAATATTCGGCACTACACATTAGGACACCCTTCAGACTCTAGATTAGATGTTTTAAACCTTGATCATCTACCTAAGAAAGCTAATGTCAAAGCACCTTGCCCTATCTGCCTCCTAGCAAAATTGCATAAGCAACATTTCCCCATTAGTCAGCATAGGTCACAAAAATGCTTTGAATTAATCCACTGTGCTCTATGGGGACCCTGTAATGAGGTAGCTTATGATGGGTCTAGATATTTCCTTAGCATTGTAGACGATTTCAGTAGATGTACTTGGTTAATGCTGCTGAAATTTAAATCAGATACTTGTGTTGTTTTATAGAATTTTTATACCATGATTGAAAATCAATTTGACTCCAAAATCAAAGTGATTAGATCTGATAATGGAAACGAGTTTGAGATGAAGCAATTTTATTCTGAAAAGGGTATTATCCACCAAAAATCATGTGTAGAGACCCATCAACAAAACGCTATAGTCAAGAGAAAACATCAACATGTTCTAAATGTCGCAAGGGCCCTAATGTTCCAAAGCGGCATTCCAATGAAATATTGGTCTGATTGTGTTCTCACAGCAGTCCACCTCATAAACAGAACCCCCTCTCCAATCCTTAAGAACAAAACACCTTTTGAACTCCTTTTCAAAATTAAGCCTACATACTCCTACCTAAAAGTCTTTGGTTGTTTAGCTTATGCTTCTACACTCACACGTAATCGACATAAATTTGATGCTAGAGGCAAGACATGCATGTTCTTAGGCTATCCTTTTGGGATCAAAGGCTACAAATTGCTAGATTTGGATACAAACAAAATCTTTATCTCTCGAAATGTTGTTTCCATGAAGACATTTTTCCTTACAAAACCTTAAACACTGTTAGTCACCCTACATTACCAACCTTAACTGAAGAGTTTATTGATCAACCATCAACCACTGATATAGATAATCCCACTGAACATATTTCTCCTACTTGTGACCAGATTTCAGAATCATTGGATCAACTACCTTATTTACCTGATCAACCTGAGACTTTTATAAAATCAGCTCAAAGTATTCCCACAAATGCTCACTTGCCTCGAAGGTCAAATATAGACAGAATACCACCTTCATACGTACAGGATTTTGTATCTCTTCACTTCCCAATTCACAGTAGTCCAACGAGAAGGAAGGTCATCTCAGATCAGGTAGTCCTTTCCCTTTATGTGCCACCTTATCATATGATAAACTGTCTAATCCACACAAAGCCTTTGTGACTTCCATAACAACTCACACAGAACCCAAAACATACCAAGAAGCTGTTAATCATGTGGAATGGCTTGAAGCCATGAAGGCTGAAATCACTACACTTGAGATGAATGACACTGGGGATGTTACTAATCTGCCTCCTGGAAAGACTGCCATTAGCTGCAAGTGGGTCTATAAAACTATGTTTAATGCAGATGGAAGTGTGGAACGATGCAAAGCCAGACTTGTGGCAAAAAGGCACACACAACAAGAAGGGCTGGACTATCATGAAACGTTCTCACCCGTGGCAAAGCTAGTAACAGTAAGAAACTTGTTAGCTGTTGCTGCAATCAAATGATGGTTTCTCCACCAATTAGATGTGAAAAATGCGTTCCTACATGGAGATTTAGATGAGGAGGTGTATATGCAATTGCCTCCTAGATATTTGAAAGGCAATGAATCAAAGGTCTGTAGACATCGCAAAAGTCTGTATGGGCTCAAGCAGGCCTCCAGACAATGGCATTCTAAACTCTCCTCATTCATCATTCAGCAAGGATTTCAACAATCCAAATCCTATTATAGTTTGTTTACAAGGCATACCAAGGACTCTTTCACAACCATATTCGTTTACGTTGATGACATTATGATGGCAGGCAATAGCATGCAGGTCATTGAGACTTTAAATTCATCACTTGATGCCAAATTCAAAATCAAAGATCTGGGGGCACTGAAGTATTTTCTTGGAATAGAAGTAGCACGATCAGAGAAAGGGATCCATAATTGCCTGAGGAAATACGCCCTAGACATCCTTGCTGATTCTGGAATCACTGGAGCAATACCGGCCAAGATCCCATTAGATCAACACTTAAAACTTTCCAAAGATCAAGGTGACCTGCTACCTGATCCATCTATCTACAGGAGACTTATTGGGAGGCTCCTCTATTTAACCATAACCAGACCTGATCTTGCATATTTAGCACAACTCCTTAGCCAATACATGCAAGCTTCCAGAATTCCACACCTAAAAACAGCTCATAAAGTACTAAAATATATTAAACGAGCTCCTGGACAAGGTTCGTTTTACTCTTCTTCATCTAGTCTACATCTCAAATCCTACTGCGATTCAGATTGGGGAGCATGCCCAGACTCTAGGAAATCAATCATAGGATATTGTGTCTTTCTTGGGTCTTCTCTAATTTCCTAGAAATCAAAGAAACAGAACACCATCTCTAGATCCTCTATAGAAGCTGCTATGGCTAGTCTCTGTTGTGAGATGAGCTGGCTTAGGTACTTGTTACATGACTTACAAATCGATCATCCTCAAGCAGCATCATTAGCCTGTGATAATCAAGCTGCCTTACATATTGCCTCAATCCAATTTTTCACGAAAGGACCAAGCACATTGAGCTTGATTGTTATTTAGTTTGTGATAAAATCGAAGAAGGGAGCATCATTACTAAACACGTGAGCAGTGACACTCAGGCTATAGATATTTTGACAAAGCCTTTAGCTTCACCACCTTTTTATTATCATCCATCCAAGATGGGAGTAGAAGACATCTACTCTCTATCTCGCGAGGGGCTGTTAAAATATGGCAGCAAGCATGAAGAATGAGAGCTCACTATCAATAAAACCTCCAGCAAAGCAAACGATGGCCAGCAGTGTTGATGCAATCAGCAATGCTAGCTATGCATCGATTTCTAAAAGCATCAGAGGAAATTCTGCTCCAATTCTGTTACGAGTGGAAGAATTTTTTTTTTTGTTGAAATCAATTTGTACAACTAATGTATAGTTTGTTAGGAATATTCTTTTTTCCACTATATAAGGACACTACTTGTATGAATTTATCAATCAATCAATTAATGGAAAGGAATACACAATGATTACTTTTTCATCTTGCTAATCCGTTCATCTCCCTGAATTGGTATCATTTGGAGTGGTAGAAGATATGCTTGTCAAAGTTGGAAATCACTTTTTTCCAGCCGATTTCATTATACTTGATATAGATGCTCAACATATACCGTTAATTTTGGGGAGACCATTCTTATCAACTGCACGAACATTAATGGATTTTTAAAATGGTGAAATAATCTTAAGGATAGAAGAAAAACAACAAAGTTTCACCATAAATGCTTCATTCAAGCAACCACTAGACATTGATGAGTGCAAAAGGATAGGCCATTGGAGAAGTCACAAGAATAAGAAGAAAGAAGGAAGAACAGTTTACAGTTTGGTGAGACAACAATGAAAATCTTGTAATCTAGATGCTCAAAGATGAATTGAAGAATAATTGCCAATGCAGCAGATGCAAGGCTGAAAACTCCATTTTCAAGCCACCATAAATAGCTAAAACAACAAAGTCAAGTTAATTACTATAAACAACATTTATTGGGAGGAAACCCAATTTTCTTCTCTTTTCTTGAAGTTTGTTTTCTAGAATATTGAATTAGTAAATATTATTGCTTTTAATTAGTATGGCGTATTTTCATCCACATATTTCCATTTAGGGTGTGTTAGTGTTTATTATAAATTGTTTCATGTTATGATTGATTTCTTTTTTTTTTTTTTTTTCTTTTGAAGGAACATGACACTTGAACATATTGGACAAGGAAAAATACATTGCAAAGTGATCCAACACCTTCATATCAATCCACACACCGCCTTCAAATTGATATCAGGAGAATACTTAGTTCCCTTCTTTGTCCTTAATTTTTGTATATTACTTGTTATATTTTTAGACATAGAGGGCAATATCTGTTATATGCTTGGGAGTGGAAAGCATTGAGTTTTGTGTATTTTTGCACGCTTGTGTGGGTTGGATGATTTGTCAACGATGATGTATATATTGGAACGTGGAGTTGAGCTATAAATTATGAATAAGTTATATGTTAAGTTAGTTTGTGCTTATTTATGTGGAACTTGATTTTTTTAAGCACGAGATTTATGTTTTGTATTGAGAAGAAAATTTTTGATTCATAATGCCGAATAGGTTGAAAATAATGGACATTAGATGCATAGCCTAACAACCATTGTGTTATACATCTTTAGACCAATTTTACGATAGTTTGGGGTAATTGAACTGTTGTAGGAAGACATTAAGATAAATGTGGATTTCATGTGTGCTAAATTTTGTGTGAATTGACATCTAAGACCAAAAAAAATGAAAATTGGGTTGAAATCTTAAGTTGGGAGTCGATTTTTTAGAATAAGTGTTTAATAAGGGCATTGCACGAATCACAAAATAAAAATAAATAAATATATGGTGTTATCTTATTGTGAAACTTCTTTTTGTAGCTTTTCTGACTCAAGTGATTAAGCTTATAAGGGAATCTAAAACCCTAGTACCCTATAGTCATCTGACTTGAGAGCCATTGACCGAAAACTCGTTATAAGAGTCATTTAAAAAAGTTAATGGGGATGAGTCCACACAAAAGATGAGAAAAACAATGAAAGAAATATATATATGTATATATATAAAAGTTACATGCCTTGTTCAAGTCCCTAACACCTATTTGAGAAAATTATACTTTTGATAAGAAATTATTAGCTTGATTGATTCTTGGAGGTTGAAGCAATCAAAAATAAGGAGAATCTTCATTTATTGAAGTGTTGAGCTGTAATTTGCAAATCTTACCAAACTAGATAGGATGAGGATTAGTATTATATTAAAATTCAATCTCATATCACACTTTTGGGAAATAGTGAAAAGAATGAAGTTTAAGTGTGTGTATCTTACAAGAGAAGAAATGAAATATTTCGCCATAGAGGGTTGGGAATTAAATCAATTTATGACTTTGTGATGCCTTACACGAATCTTCACACACACACACGTCAGTTTTGCATTGAATATGTAGAGATTGATTTAGCAATGTGATTTTGAAGTAGTTTATAGTTTCAACTCAGAAAGTTCAATCTTGGGGCTAAAAACAGATTATCCAACTAAGTTATTTGTGAAAATTTATGTGGTTAAGCTTTATTTTGTTTGAGAACAAACAAATGTTCAAATACACTTATCTTTGCCGTTAACTAGAGTAATTATTGTCATTTTAAATGAATTGAGGTATAATTTGTATATATTTTGTTTGTTAGGTGCATCTTGATGAAATAATGATGGAATTAGATAAAATGAGCGAAAAATTGGCTAAAGTGGGCTTAATCCAAAGTTTGGGATTAAATCGGAAAGTGTGAATAGTCAATTCAGACCTAATGTCAATGATTAGAGAAGGGGTGGAAGCAATTAGATGAAATTTAAAGATGAAGGACCAAGAAGATATAAAAAATGATCTAAAAAGAATGAAGAACGACTTTGAGGGACCAACGTGCAAGAAACGAAGGATTTTATAATAGCGTGCGAGCACGGACATTTTGTACCTCGCCCAAAACACCCTACAATCTATTTACCGAGAGCAAAATCAATTAGTTGTGCGAACCATGAAATATACGGCATGTGCGGGGACCATTTCTAGGCCCGAATGACCCAACTTCCTCGTTTGATCCAAATTCTTATGGAGATCAAATTCAACTATTTAGCTTACAAAGGACGGTCAGAACGGAGGGAGAGATAAAAAAACCCTATTTTTCACCACAAGAAGGAGGTTAGCACGAGAATCAAGGGCAATAAATACAAGAGATTGAAGATTCAAAGTCAGGGTTGAAGATTAACAAAAAATAAATTGATTTTTCACTTTCCAATCATTGTTTTTAATTCCGGGTGATGTTTTTCCAAATCTTTTTGTGTAATTTACATAACAACATGTTTGACTAATTCTTTTCACGTTGAATGAACATTTAACCTTTTATTATTTATTTTTAATTCAATACTAGTAGTTAGTTAAATTTGTGCTTTTCTTGAATAATCTTGCATGCATAATATTATTATTTCATTGCGTGATCACCAATTAAATATATAGTTGCTTGTTGTAGTGTTTGGAGGCTCACAATAAGTCTAGAACACTATTTAATTAACATACGTTCAATAAATGTTAGAAATAATGTTTGTCACATGTACAATCTTTGAGATAATTGTGAAATAGAATTCATTATATTCATTCAAATTCGGACTAGGAAAGATTCGGGTCGTGACTAGAATACATTTAATTTATTTTAAAAAAAGAATTAATTGCAATAGAATTATCGATTGTCAAGAGTGCATGAACCATTCTAGCTACGTCATTGAAAATTGAAATAGATAATAAAAGTTGATTCTTAATTCAATACACTAATTCCATATACATACAAAACTCGAATTTTACAAGTTTCCGTATAGTAATTTAGAATAATTATAAACCACAAATTTTTTTTGTTTGCTCATTTTTAATCTAATTAGAAAGTAGTACACTTGAATTGAATTTATTCCATATAAAAAGATAATTCTTAACTCATCACGTATTACTTGTCAACGATCCCGTACGCTTGCGGGTTTCACAAGAACATCTATCTAACCATCAAAAACAAAAGATTTTGTCAAAGAAAATTCAGACACCATTGGAGAAAAGCTATAGAGGAATAACTAAGTGATCTTGATAAGAACAAAACCTAGGAAATTGTTATGCTGTCACCGAATTTACAAAATTAAATACAAGAGCGGCGACATATTGAACGACATGAGTTTGCAACTAAAGGTTTTACTTGAACATGTACAAAAGGCTATAAAAAACTTATGTCCATGCTGCTATTTAGCCTTTGTTTGGTATTAGTCAAAGTGAAAGTAAACAATTAATTATTCAACCACACATCTCACACATTTTTTTATGTGGTCTATAATTTTTCAACCACACATCTCATCAATTTTTTATCAAATTCTACTAAAAATCTAAATTTTAACTACACCTAGCACGGATAAAGTATATCTCTTTCACAGTCAAGGGTAGAAATTATTTTAAAGAACGTAAAAAATGCACTTTTGTCAAGAAGAAGTTTATATAAATGTCCCGCCGGTCATCTGGAAGAATCATATTTTGGTAGATGGCTTTGTATAAGCTCAAGTAGTCACCTTGAGCTTGGTATGTTAAAGCTAAACTCACTTATATTCTCCTCGAAAATAACCCAAAAACGATCTCTACTTACACCCCTCATTAGTTGCTTAAAATGAGCTGTTGGAAATTTACTTAATCTTACATAGCGAAAAATAAAACAATTTCAATTCCCACAAAGAATCCGCTTTGTGCTTAGAGAGAAATTGTGAAAGAAATTATACCTTTGATGAATTATGCAAACTCTTTTGCTGATTCTCGAACACGAATTGCTATCCACAGCTGTCCAATTGTCCATCCTCTAATGAAAATTCACACAAGGAACAATAATGAGAACTATGGTTTTATTTTGTTTTTCTTGTGTTAGCAAGAATAATAACTTTCTCTACTGATTTTTCCATACCCTAGCAGGCTATTAATACAAGTCCAAACGGGCTTGACCCATCTTTTAACTTAATCCGGTCCAATATCTAATTAATCCAATTAATTAAATTTTGTCCATGAATTAATTAATTCGGACCTATTAACAAGCAATCCAATTAATTAATTATCCAACACTTGTCAATTAATTAATTGATAAATCTCATTATTCTAGTTCTCCTTTTGTGTATGACCTATTAGGTTTATAATTACGATATCTAATAACGTGAATTATTATTTTGATCTAATCAAAATTGATAAATTAAAATATCCCTTTTTAATTTATCATTAATTCACATGTGTCGTCCCAAATTGACATCTAGCAAAGTGTTGAGCAATACGTGTGAGGAAAAATATCACGTGGTATGACAAAATCAAATTTGATACCGTGAAACTATAATCTCTTCGTTAATATGATCCGATCAATTACTAAATATGGATATGTGTCAATCTCAATTTATCGATCATATCTTTCATCCCACCATTAAGTTGATGTAAGTCAAATACTCATTTTCGACTTATGAGTATACATTGGCCAATGATTTGATTATCAACTTAATTGAATGAAATGTAAATCATAATCTCTTACTATCTAAGAGTGACCAATCATCTATTGATCATTCACAATCTTCATATGATTCTTAACATACCCGAACGATACCGTATTAGCGACCCTTGACAGAGCAACATCCAAAATCACCAAAATATGATTTTTCTCATGTAAGACACAATGATGACTTCAAATCAAATGATCAATTCAACTACTAAACGTTAGAGATTAACTACGGCACTTAGATAGTTATCCATGTGGAATCTCTTCCAGTGGGTCTCCAATATTTGTTCTATAACAAAACATTCACGTGTTCATTTAAGTATCACCACACTATAACTTGTGAGATCAGCTACTTACTTCACAAATAAGAAATGCCACACGTGATGACATATCCGTAATAACGATATTTATATCTCGTTATTACATACAAGCACAGACGATTTAAGATTTAGTCATGTGTAATTTGTATCTCACAATCACAACTTCTTGTGATTAACAAATTACCAGAACTTAAATCTACGAATTCTATTATTTAATTTATTAGAACATTAATTCAATTAAATAATAGATCTTGCCATAAATATGCATTAATTACAACACCCTCAATGCTTTGAAATCCTACAAATTCGGTTGGATTTGTTGATAATAAAGGCCTTGAAATTGATAGATGGCCTTCTATGCTCCACTGATATTGGTCACTNAATATGATCCGATCAATTATGAGATATGGATATGTGTCAATCTCGTTTATCGATCATATCTTTTATCCTACTGTTAAGTCAATGTAAGTCGAAAACTCTTTTTCGACTTATGAGTTCACATTGGCCAATGATTTCATTATTAACTTTACTGGATAAAATGTAGATTATAATCTCTTACTATCTAAGAGTGACGAATCATCTATTGATCATTCACAACTTTCATATGTTTCTTGACATATACGAACGATGTCGTATTAGCAGCCCTTGGTAGAGCAACATCCAATATCACCAAAGTATGACTGTCCTCGTATAAGGCACTATGATGACTTCAAGTCAAATGACCAATTCTACTACCGAACATTGAGATTAATCACGACACTCAGATAGTTATGCATATGGAATCTCCCCTGTAGATCTCCAATGTTTTGTTCTATAACAAAACATTCACGTGCTCATTTAAATATCACCACACTTTAACTTGTAAAATCAGCTACTTACTTCGTAAGTAAAAAATATCACACATGATGGTCCATCCGTAATAATGATATCCGTATCTCATTATTACTTCGATCACGGATAATTTAAGATTCAGTCATATTATAATTTGTATCTCACAATTACAACTCCTTGTGATTAACAAATTACAAAGATTTAAATCTACGGATTCTATTATAATTTATTAGAAAAGTAATTTGAATAAATAATAGATCTTGCCAGAAAAAAATGCATTAAACATATTAAAAGTGTTTACAACATAAATCGATTGAATTTAGGGCATAACATTTATAGGAGCTACACGTACCACGATCATATTTGTACATGTTGATGACATTGTGATTACATGTAAAGACAACGTTAAAATCACAAAACTTAAATACTATTACATGAAGATTGCTTAATAAGGATCTGGGAATGAGAAAATATTTCTAGGGATAGCAATTGCTACTCTAAGAATGTGTTGGATCTACTTCAAGAGATAGGAAAGATATTGATGCACATACTGATGTTGATTGGACTTGATGTTCAGTTGATCGAAAATCTACAATTGGATATTATCCACTGGTTGGGGGTCATTTAGTTACATGAAAAGGCATAAATTGAATGTTATTGAGCACTCTAGTGCAGAAGCTGAATATATATCAGGTAATGTCCTCAATCACTAGTGAAGTAACTTGGTTGCCAACATTACTTCGAGATTTGGGTCTAGCTACTTTTTCTTCACCCAAATTGTTTGGTGATAATCAAGCTCCTGTACATATTGCTTCATATACTATATTTAAATGAGCGAACTAAACATCTGACGTGATTGTCATTTTGTTTAAGAAAATATGCAATCTAATGTAATATTCACTCCATTTGGAGTAACCAATAGTTGGGTGGTATCTTTACCCAATAGTCTTGAAATCAAGTTCCAAGAGATTTTGTCCAAGTCACGCTCTTTCAATATTTTTCCACCAACTTAAAAGGGAGTGTTAAAGGAAGAGGAATTGGAATAGGGTTTCCATCATTTGTTTCCATATATTGCTTTGTTTCCTTATTGGGCTACTCGATGATGCACACAATAAAAATACATTTCTTTCTTCGATGGATGCAAGTGTGTTGCCAAACCAACTTATATTGCATGTTATTGTTAGTGTAGGTCAGAGTAGGTGATTGGCTAACGATCGACTTTGATGAGGGCTCCCAAAAACAATTTTTAGATATTATAATTATAAATAAAAAAAATTCTCAAAAAAAAAAAAAAAAAGTTATACATTCTTACCCTTTGTGATATGACAATTTTCGAAGCTAAATGTTTTTTGGAATTGAACAATGCCTATATATTGTTTTCATCTTATACAAAGCAATGAAAATGTTTTCACGATAATGTGAAAGATTTAATTCACAAGCACATTAAGAACACTAAATTGAATGTGGTAAAGCAATAAAATCTTAATAGCCAGAAATAAAAATTGCTTTAAAACACTTGTTGAAAATATGTGATGAAGCTAAGGCATTTAGAGATGCTAAAAAATTTATCTTATGATATTATAAATTTTGAGTTCTTGGTTGACATGATTATTTGATATAATATATTGTTTGCTATTATTAGAGTTAGAAAAATGTTACAAAATAAGAATATGTATATTGGCGCTACTATTATTATCTTAAAAAGACTTATTTTATTTTTTGAAATATATAGAGAAACTGAATTTGAATGTGACAATATTATTTATAAAGAAATTGCTGCTTGAGTGGAAGTTGAACCTACATTTCAAGCATTATTCATATAAAGAACCACTTTGATCAAAATGTTAATCACGAGATTAAACATTATGTTGAAAAATCTTTTAAAGTTTATTTATTATAGTTGATTAAGCTCTTTCGTCACCTAGGTTAATGTTTGAACAATTTTAAAAATATGAAAATACTTTTGAGTTTCTGTTTGATTTTTAAAAAATTGCAAACTATAGATGATAATTTTTTGAAGTGTTAATATCATAAGCTTGAAAAAAGTTTAAGCATGATAACGATTATGATATTGATATACATAAGTTTATTTCTTGAGTAGCAAATTGTTAGAAACCATTTGTCAGGAGACACGAAAAAGGTGATTGAAGTTTTAGACTTAATAGAAATGACGATTGTTTTTCAAATGTGTGGATTGTTTATAGAATATTATTGATATATCAGTTACAGTTACATATGTCAAGAGAATCTTATCAAAATTGATGTTGATAAAATCTTATTTTTTATCAAAAATATTAAAGAAAAGTTGAATGAATTTGTCATGATGTCTATTGAAAAAAAAAAGTTCTAATACAACTTATTGTAACAATATAATTGCTGATTTTCTGTTAGAATTTGAGTGTGAACCCTTTTCTTTGTTGAAGATATTGAGAGTTCTAATTAAAGTGCACATTAAAAAAATTCTATTTGGAATGCTATTGTTGAAATTCCGTTCAAGTTTACTTGGCGAATTTTAATTGAAATTCTATTTGGAAGTCCATTAGGACTAGGAATTTGTGTTGGATTTGAAGAGAATTTTGGAATGAAGAAAAACACATTTTGAAGGTTTTTTTGGGTCGGAGACAAGTTGCCCGGCAATGGTGTTGTGGCGCCCGAAGGGTGCTGTGTGTTTCCTTTTCCTTTTTAGATTCCCTTTTTGACATTCTACTTGAACTACAACTCTACTATGAGCGTTTGGATGCCTCGTATTTATTTTCTATATATAGTTGGCTCTTTATTATGATTTAGTAAGAAATTAGAAATACTATAAACACATAATCTTTGTATTCATTCTCCATATTATAGTAAAAATCTCAATTCTCTGCAAAATTACACTCCTCTTGCGTTCTTGTGATCAATTATTTCATATTGAGGCTTAATATCTTATTTTCTCCAACAATTGGTATTGGATTAATTCGATTCATCTCTAGTTTTCACAACAAACTGATATCAGAGCTTTTGGTATTGAAATTTTTGGGAAGATCAAAATATTTTGTGATGGTAACAATGAAATATGATATTTTACTTTTAGATTGCAATACAAAATTCTCTTTGTGTAAAGATATGTGCAGTACTCACTCGGATGAATTGAACTGCGTGTTGTTGGGATTTAACAAGAGAAACAATGGAGGGATCGAAAGGCTCTATCTCAAATACATCTTCATCTTTCAGATAATATTTTTTCAGATATTTTGAAGGAGAAGCCAGCCGCTGCATTATAATTAAAATTGGAGCAATTATGCATAACGAAGAGTCTTACTAGCAAATTACATTTGAAGCAACATTTATATTCTTATTGTATGACAGAAGGTACATCTCTTGAAGATCACCTAACTATTTTTAAAGTAATCATCACTAATTTGGAGACCTTGGAGGTCAAATATAATGAAAAGACTTGTGATTGATTTTGTTGTGTTTATTATCCGCCTCATACATGTCTTTTAGAAACAAAATACTAAATAGTCGTAATACTCTCATCATCGAAGAAGTCTAGGATACTTTATATTCAAAGGAAAAGATGAAGCACCTTGTAGTATATGGGGATCATGGAGATGGTCTCATTATTCATGGTGGTAGTTTGAGGGGCAAGTGACAAGTCAAAATCTAATCAATTTTTTTTAATTATTGCAAGAAAAATTGGCACTTGATCAACAATAGTAATAAGTTGCAGAATAAATCATATTCACGTGGAAATCAACAATCAGAAACATTAAGAGAAGTAAGTATTGCAAAAAATCCTAGCAATGATTGAGAGCTTCTACTTGTATCTGACTACAACTCCAATCCTGACGAAACTTGGATTTTGAATATAGCTTGCATTTTTCATATGTCATCCAATCGGGAATTGTTTTTAACATATGAAAAATGTTTCAAAAGATGTTGTGATGAACGGTAATAACACATCTTGTCAGATAGCTAGTATTTGTCTAATTAGAATAAAGATGTTTGATGGGAAGATTCAATTAACATCAAGCGTTCGACTTTACCTCCAGTTCTGGTTTTGGTAAGTTGAAATTATATTCAATCTTCACGCATATTTATGTGGAGTGCATATTAAATATGATTTATATGCATAAAACAGGTTAAACATTAGTTTTAAAATTTGATGCTAATACATGATAATAAAATGTGTATTAATGCATGATCTTCT
>CAIGRB010044611.1:70440-88202 GCA_903798255.1 Fraxinus quadrangulata
AAAAAAAATATTTAAATTACCAAAATTAAAATATTCTGACTCCATGTCATTAATTTTTATTTTTATTTCCTATATTTTGAACTCAAATTATTATTTGTTTTTATTTTAATTTCGTAGAAAAAAGTCATCGCGCCACTTATGCCCAGGGCAACACAAAAATATTCTAAAATTCACAAATTTTAAAATGTATATATTACTTGCTAATATATTATCATAAAATTGTTCTACTTTTATTGAATAGTCAAATTTCATAAAACAAAATGTATAAAACATTTTTTTTTTCAAACTTTCAACCCAAATGTGTTTTCTAAGTTTCTGTTTTGGGAAATAATTTTACAAAATAACAAACCAAAGGCATTTTAGCAATATTAAAACAAACTCTGAAAACAGAAAACTAAAAATAACTCAAAACTCAAAATTGAAAACTGAAAACTGAAATACAAACCAAACGAACCCTTACGGCTTGAAAGTTGAAAATTGAGTAGAAGATTTCAAAATTTCATCTTGGTTATTGGCGGCTTGTGTTTTGAGTTGGTAGATTATTGACTATTTTTGAACATGTTTGTTTAACTTGGCCCTTGTTTGACATCCCTTATTTCAAAATTATTTTTTCTACATACTCGTTTTTAACCACACATTCACATAATAAAGTACTCTACACGTAAATTCATAACTTTTCCCTACTTTTTGACCATACATTCTCTAAAATTTCACTATTTAAAATATTGAAAATCCCAAATAATGGCCATCAAATAGGGGCTTAATTAGCCCTTTTTTGCTTTAGCTAAAAATAAGATTTTATAATATTTTGATAAAAGTTGATGAAAGGTGTGATTGAAAAGTTGATAAAAGTAGTAGAACCCATAAAATGTGTGGTTAAAAATGAGTTCGGGAAAAAAATGAGTTTTAATAAAATTGAGGCCAAACATTTTTTTGCATCAAGGCAAAAAAGTCATGCAGAAAAGTTTTTTTTGGCCTAAAGGCTGCCCTGGACTATAGCCCAGTGCAGCCATAGAAAGGCTCCATCCTTGAATGAAATGGAGAGGTGCTACAAGAATTTAATAAGAACATTCCATTAAGGTTGAAAGGCAAGTCCTAAGTGAAATAATTAGGCTGGCTATGCTTATGGTTCTAAGTGTTGGTTTATTAGATGTCAATATGTCCATCCATAAGATGAATGTAGCGAAATGAGGTTGCTAAGATGGATGTACAGTCAAGTCAAACTAAAATGGATGAGACAATGAAAATATACCTGAACAAATGAAGGCAGTGATGATCGAGGATAAGTTAACATAATGACAACTTCGGTATTTGGGTTATTTTTGGCTCCTTTCTTATAGTGACACAATTTCAAAACAGCAATTCACAAGAGGGAAGAGGAAACCAAAATTAACACGTCATGTTGTAGTAGCTAAGAATCTTGTTACTTTAGATAACCCAGTAAATCTAGAATTAAAAGCAGAATCAAAAAGAAATTATTCATGTAGCCAAATAAATGAACTTTAGTTTGCTGTTGTTACACGAAAATGTCTCTATATTAATCTCAGAAAGACAACAGTCAGGTTAGGGGGGTGAGAGGGGGACAACACAAAAGACTTTCGCAAGCATACTCTATAATTAGCTACGAAAGACAACAAATTCCAGTATGGTGCTATGAAGAGATATGACAGTACGGTAAGAACAATCAAGTGAATAATTAGTAAGTGAATATCCATAATTCTTCAACAAACAGTGGAACTTAACTTATGTGCCCTTAACATAAAATGTTAAAAGCAGAAATAAAAAAGAATATTGTACTTAAGCAGTTGGAAGGCTTCTATTTGAACATAAAGATATCCAAATGAAAATAGCCCAATAAAGTCATACCACTTAAATTAATCATCAATCGCCATCACCTTCACTCTAGATGTATATTCTCATTTTTATCTTATCCATCTTAGAATGACCACACATTGCAACATTTACTTGAACAAAGAAAAAAAATCATATTCCTTTTTCTTAATGAGGAATGAAGTAGGATTTTTGCAGCCACCCCAAATTTATGGGAAATATGGTTTAATGTTTCGTCGTCGTCTTTTTCTTAATGGTGAATGAGGAGATCAAGCAATGAGTTGCACAACAAAATCAACACTTCACATTTTTCTCAAACAACTAATACCCTCAATCTGGAACAATAATGAAGGTTTAGAATAGTCAGGAAAGTAGTTCATTTGAGAAAATGTAACAATGAAATTGGTACCTCTTCTTGAAGTAAAGGAGGAAGCCTCTCCGTGGAAACTAAGCTAGACATATCCTGCAAAATCTCGTAGTCTTTGATACCCATCCATGTTTGTTGTGGCAACGCCAGTAAAAGTGCTGTCAAAATGTCATTGCTTGCAGGGTGCATTCCGGAATAACCACAGGAGCCAGCATTGCAGCAGCTAGGCTCTTTTTGAGATAAAGGAACAAGCATATCAACTCCTTGCTCTCCAGTGCCATTCACCACGGTCCCAGACGCTACTGTAACAGGCTTGTCACCATTAGCCGTGTAGCATCTCACACCTGTCTCCCTACAGCAAAACCTGTCTGCCAAGCCTGATTTCCCAGTCAAAAACCCAGCACCCTGACAGCAAACACTTGATGTAATGTTAGGCAAACTATCTCGGAGACCAATAGTCTGTTTGATTTGGCAGGAAGATTTTTCTGAAGATAAAATATCTGTCACGTGCTTGTAAAGGTCAGTCTCTTGTACTTGTTTCAACACCTCCACCTGAAAAATTGAACAGCCATAGTGAATTCAGTAGAGAACTTTTATCATCCAGCGGTTTTTTATATGGATAAAAGTTACGAATACAGGTGTACAAAATTCTGAACCAGAAGCCATTTTTGTTCTCTAATCTCTATGTTTCCTTGTTTTTACCTTCATACTCACCCTTTCTTTCTCTTCTTGGCTTAAACCTTGGCCACCTTCCTCTTGTCTGCGAACCTCTGTCACCCACTTAATGAACTCAGCAAAATCTGATGGGAGTGACTTGAAAACAGTAGAGATGACATGTTTTATGTCCTTCACATTGTATAAACTTAACAACACGGGAACATCATCCATCAAGTACTTAGCAGTACTAATCCAACTCTCATTTTTGCAGCTCTGCCAGAAGTATCAAAAATGAAATAAAGAAGATTCCCAGGAAAATAGAGCAGTGAGGGTAAAACATACCATCTATGTACACAAGTAAAGATATTCATATAAAATATCTATACCAAACGTAAATGGTAGGTCAGACAATTTTAATTTATTTTTTAAGTCCTTCAGCTAAAATTTCTCAATTTCATTAATTATAGCATATTCTGATGATATATTTATCTTTAATGTATGTACCCTATTTTCGAAAATTTCCATGTATGCTTGCCCATCTAGGATTGTGTTTCCCATGTTGGTGGCTTGGTGCCCATGCTTCATAGTTCAATATCAAATAAAAACATCTTATCAACAAGTGACGTGAAAAGGAAGAATAAAAGGTTCAAAGAATTCAGTCAGTTCTTTCTGCAATAATAAAGAATCCTTTTTACGAGAATAGTATACATATATCAAGAAAACTATGTGCCTGTTAAATGTAGTTTTGCTTACGAAGGTTAGTAATATAATACCGGTTATTAGGATCATACCAGGGTATAAAGCAAAGATGGTGCTCTCTGATGCCTAGATACAAGCATGAACCTGAAAATAATCTAAGTAAATGTAAAAGTACAGATTGGCATTGAAATATGTTTCAACTATGCAAATAGAAATGTTTGTAAGTCAATACATTGGCAAACTGCACATTACTAACATAAATCAAATAATAAGAATGACTGTCAAAATCCAATGATACAGCAAAACTGCATTAATTATGATAACAAAGAATGTGTTAACTAGGATGCACAATAATAGAAGATGAATTCAAATCTTATCAGTCACTTCTGCTTTGACCTTCGAGTGCTCTTTGTCAAAGCTCCCAAAATGACATCCTGAGGTGCAAACCTCAGGGCATAATAACAAGGTGGCTGAGGCGTGCTCTACTTCGTTTTACCCTCCTCGATTGTCTTTTTTCAGTTTCAGCTCTCTAGGCTGTATGTTTCAAAACCCGGAAAGTTTTATTTTTGACTTGTTACAAATACAGCCCAACTTTAAAAATAAAAAAGAAAAGGTTGGGATTAGAGAAGAGAACATGTGAAGAGCATGGCCATAGCCTTCCGCTCCTAAAAGAGACTGACAACTGCACTCTTTCTTTTATATTTTCCTTTGGAGAAAGGTTTGTTTGTTTGTTCTTTTGTTGTTGTTGGTGTCTTTCTGTTTTTGTTGTCTTTCCTGTAGTTTTTGCTCTTTTAAAGTTAGTGCAATAATATTTCTTAGATGGTCATTTGTTTCGTTTGTTTTAGACTTTCAGTTCACTTGCGGATTATGGTTGTGTTATTGATTACTACTTTGTTAATATTTTGTTGCTACATTGTGATATATTTTATGTTTTTAGTTACAAATAAAACTTTGAATTGCTTTATTGTGTACTTTTTCAGTGATTGCCAGTTTATGACGAGTATAATAGTCTTTTTATAATTTTTGAATTGATTAAATGGTTGATGTTGAAGCATGTGCTTCAAAAAGCCTCAATGTGTCTGCCTCACAATGGAGGCAAAACACCTTGATACCCAATTTACCCTTTTAAATACTGATTGATGCATGAATGAATAACATGGCATTTTCAGAAAAGTTCCTCTATTATAACAACAATATTTAGAATATGAATGGTTAGGTATGATTCTGCAATCTGCTTCAGCATCTTGAATGTCTATGCTCCATCAACTTTTATGGCATAAAATTACTAAGTGCCACTATGTTATCATCAGATACCTTTATATACGGAAAACAATGTAATATCTCTGAAAGGAGACTTATTGGAATTGCATTTACACATACCCTCTATGCAGTCCAGTTGCTTCGTCAACAGTATCCATAGCTTTCCAGAAAAGAGTGAGTGGAACCCAATGAGGAGGATATTTAAACCTTGCCACATCTAGAATAAGTGCCATATCCATCCCAACATGATATCCACCAATGGGTGAAAAGTGACCAGTTCCAGTCTGCAATATATACTACACATTGGTCAATTTATTACCACGAAAGGCAAAGAACTATAAGAACTATAAAACGTACCCGATCTAGAGGGTAATTTTCCAAAGCATATTCAACAGAGATACTCAATTAACATGATAGTATGGCAACCATCCAGAGACAGATAAGTGAAGAGAAAGCCAGAGAGAGAAACAAAATGGCACACATCTGAATTACGAAAGGACACTGAGGACAACCTAATGCACTGAACATCATTGAGCACTATGTGAGACAGTCTCAATAGTGCTCATTAAGATTTAAATATTGTAATTAAGCTATGAATAAAGAAGAGATGCAAATCCATTTAAAAAGTTATAGCATCCAAACCCTATTCATGAGTGAACTAGTGAAGCAATGTTCTATGTCTATATCTTTCCAGGAAATATAAAGAAATCAAAGTCAAGGGCAATAATTATAATAAGTACTACTTCATAAATGATATGGGATCCAAGGAACATGGAAAACAACTAACAAGACTTAATGGATGGAAAATTGAAGTTAGCAACAAAACCCTAGAACAGGCTCCACATTACATCTTTTAATTCATTGAGAATTAATGAATAACTAGCCGCCATCACATGGTTCAGGCATCAAAGAAGTAACCTGTGAGTACAACATAGAACCCAGCAAATTTTCTTAATACCAAAATTATGTGCTGTATAACTGCCCAACAAATTTTTTTAATCTCTCTGTTTTTTCTTCTCTGCAAAGAAAAGAAACATCCTTGCTCAAGTCCACGGAGAATATTTCACCAGAGTTAGCACTTATCCCCATTATAATATAATAGGTGATAGTCACAATAAGGATAGAAACATAAGTAGCTCATTAGGAAAAAAAAAAAATTAGATGTTCCAAGATATCAAGGTGCAGAAATCAATAATTCCATTAGAAAAATTAGAAAAGGGTAAGAGTCATGTGAGATATGAAAGAAATCAAAATAAGCAAACCAGAAGTTACGTATTTAACCTGATTAAAAGCTCCTCTATGATATGATGAAATGACATGACAATCATCTGAAGTTGAGCACGACATGACATACTTACGAAATTCATCAATAGTGCTTTGGTTTGTGCGAAAAGCTTTAACATTGGCTCCCGCACAATGAGCCAAACATACCACCTTCCCAAACGAGATGCCTTTATCTTTAACCTTCTCCAAAGGCTCGCAGCAGTCCAGCATAGATTCATCAAACCACCTCCAAGGTCCTGAGTTGGACTTCTATAAGCTCATGATTCATAATTTTAGTGATAGAAAATCCTAAAATATGAAGTTGACAATAAAAGAGAATAGAAAAAAAGTTTAAGTTTGAAATTTCTATAAAATGTTCTCCATGATTAAAGAGGCCTCCAATATGAAAAAGGCCTCCTCACTTCCACCGTCCTTGCCATGCTTTATCAGGTAAGTGCCAAGTCATAAAAAGTATGACTTCTGCACTTTTCTATTTACCAAAATGATACAAGAAAAGTAGGTGGTAATAATGTTGTATACATCCATAAATGGAGTTTGAGAAGTTCATGTCACAAAAATTAGTGAAATACAAATTTAAATCAAGGAATTAGAAGAACATAGAATATAGAAAAAGTTCCAAACTTCACTTCTTTTACCGTCACTGTGATTGGATAACAATAAGCCAAGACACAGAAACTTACACACAGAAAAATTTAAGTCCAGGAAGTTGCTTTCAACAGATAGGAAAAGATGCAAAGTCCAAACTTCGAAATTTTGAATAACGGTTCCTAGAAATTAAGGAAGCCTTCAATATGCAAGAAGCACAGATACATTAGATTAGGGCACTTATTCCATTGCCAGTGTAGGTTCAGAAAGAAAAAGTAGAACATGGGGTTAATGAACAAGGTAGGAGGTATCTGAAAAGTCATGTAGTGAGGAAATCAAAAGATCTTGAAGTTAATTCTGTCTTCAGCAGTCATTTGAAAATTGCGTGTGGCATCAACTTATTTATGACATTGTTAGTTGCATGAGGTCATTTAGTTTGCAAGGTTAGATTTAGTGCCTACTTGATACATTACTTTATTTTATGGTTTGTCATTGGACCATTTTCAACTACATATTCACACAATAAAATATTCTACATGTATACCAAAAACTTTTTCTTACTTTTTAACCGCACATTCTCCTAAAAATCACTATTTAAAACTCTTTTTTATATAATAATGATCGTAAAACAGGCTATCAGTCTCTAGCTTGCCATCCTCCTCCTCATCATCTCAATTTAAAAAAAAAAAAAAAAACCATTAGAGTCGTGCAAGTTCTATTCAAGCATAACAGTTCAATATTTCCAAACTAATAAAACAGAAACCATTTATAAACAGTGATGCAGTAGATTAAAGAAACTTTCAAAGAGATCCCTGAGATAAATAACCAACAGAACTCTTAAAGCAATAACAATAGCAGAGTATGTTCAGCATGTGTAATTTTGATGTTTGAAATGTCTCACACAAAACAGAGAAGAAAACTCTCAAAATGAAACAGCAAAGTGCATACCTCACTACGATCTATAATAACACAAGTTACCTTTCCATTTTTGACCCGGATCAATAGCAAGGGCATTCAAGACCATTGACAGGCTAGCCAAACCACAGTACGCAGGTTCAGATTGTGTCTGAAAATAAGATATCAACTTGAAAAAGACTTCCATAGTTCCATTGTGGATTGCCTCTGTGAACAGTTTCTGCATTGGAAGACAACGTAAAGGGCTAAATACTACAGAATAGACAAATAGTTGGTGGCTTCTAGTAGTTCTAGGCCGTCTGCAAAATGGTTGCTGACAAAAGAGACAATCATGGTAAACTAGGCATAACATTTTTCTTTCTTACCTCTCCAAAATTCAGCTCGTTTCTTTGAAAAAAAAAAAAGTATGAATCTAATTTGAGTTATGAGGATTTACAGTAAACAGAGAATAATGTTAGCCCCTGTTTGGTACACATTAAAATTTTCATTTTCATTCTTCTACTCATTTTTAACCATACTTTTTTTAATAAAATAATATATTTCATCACATCAATAACTTTTCCTTATTTTTCAACCACATATTCTCCATCAATCTACTATTTTAGAATACATTATTTCAAAATAATGTGGCTTAAACACACCCTTAATTACTATTTGATTAATAAAAACTACCAATAATCATATCATAAGCTATCTAATTTTAGCATTACTTGACTTGTTAGCCACTCACACAGCCTTTTAATTCAAAAGTAAATTACAGAATTAATCCTAAATATATTATTACCTTTTAGTGAGTTAGAACTTCACCTCAGATGGACAAAATAGTCAAGATGCCACAAACTCTAGAAATACCAAATTATAGGAGCAATCTATTCGTTATAAACATTCAGATCCACATAATCCAGTTCTTAGGAAGAACTTCTTTTGTCCTGGAACGGCTTTGTTGTTGTTGTTGTTGTTGCTGCTGTCTACATCGTCCTTGTACTCGTGTCCAATGATGAGACAACTGTGAACTAATACCCGTCTTAGAATTTGACAACTCACGTATCTAACTAAGATTTGTATTTTTGTATGACATTATAACACTTGGCAACCCAATTCCAAGCAACACAGGCATTAAAGTTGGTTAAAAGGTTACATCAATCCTATATTAGAAGATTATAATATTTCAAGTATTGTTGTTTTAGAGCTACTTTGTGATTTATGTTTTCCATTTATCCATAGCAAGGGCAGAGAGCAGAATTCAAGCAGTACTGTAATTTCTTATCAGACGTGAAATTAAAAAAAAAAAAAAAATAATAATAATAAAATGTTACAAAAATTCAACACAGTGACTTGTAATTTGACGAGGGGTCCAACGATGCTTCAGCGTGTAAAACAAATCTATGTGATACTACTCCCAAGCAATCGTTAGATAGTTCAATCCCTCCCAAAAACAGACATCAATCCCTCCAATAATTGATGACATTTAGGAGTAAAAATAGCTTTGAGTAAGAAAATAGAAAAATCAACGATGAACATAAAGGAGCATGCGAAAACAATGAAAATTGAGACAACAAACGGATATACCTTGCCTTCGGAAGAAGCCAATTCGATAGCAGGGGGTGAAGGGAGGACACGCCTGTACAACCCTGCTGTTGCCATTTCTCACAAATTTCTCTGTCAATCACACACACTTGACTCTTTGCTGACTATGGTTTTGCAAAGAAAAAAGAATTTCCCCAAAAATTATGAATAAATGCTCTGTTACAAACCCAGCATAAATTATCTGATTCAAATGGAAAGTCCGCGGTTGGGTGGTTCGTGGAAATTTGCAGGACAGTGCATGGAGACTAGGCGTCGTTGTAATTAACCGCATAATTAACGACTAATATGGAATAGGACAAGCGCGATGACCACTGTTTTACGCGCAATTTTGAAGGTGGTGGTTTTGATTCTTATCCATTTTGTCTTTATCTTATATATATACACAATACATATACAACAGCATTTCCAATAGATGTGAATTATGATTTAGATTTTCGAAGTGGTCGAAAATCTTCCAATGGATAAATGAAAATTGCATTTTTTTTACATCAAAAATGTTAAAACAGATATAAATTTACTACTTTTTTAACTTAGTAGCAAAAAGTGGATTTAGATTTTCTCATTCAAACAAAATTTGAATTTATATTTATCGAGATGAAAACGAGAATGTTAAAATGATTTTGAAGTTAAAAATTTATACCATTATTGGAGATGTTCTTAAACACGTTCATAAAATATATAGATATAAGATCAATAGTCGCATTGTCAAATGCATAAAAAATTGTTATTTTAAGGAATTAATATGATTCGAAACTCATTTTTACTTGGAAAGATAATTTTCCCTTTAAATTTTTGATGATCTTGTACCATGTATAATTCATTTCCTACACAGGCATTGATCTTTCTTGGTTAGCATTGCAATTTGCACATTGTTAAAAATGCACTCACAAAACATTTGGTCTCAATTTCAAATGAAAAAAGAATGTTTGCATTGCAGGAAATTGTTCACGGAACAATTACAGGTACAATGTTGATAGCACCTCTGTGGGTGATTTTTTATTTTTTTTTTCTAACTGTCCAATCACACAACGACATGTGTATTCTAAAAAAAAAATCTAGTGGAACTCTTGTATAGCATAATGCAAGCATTAACTCCACACAAGTGTTTTGAGTGTCATTAGTGATAGTGGCTTCTTATTTTTCTTATATTTTGTAACCACATTTGATGTGAGATGTTTGATATATGATGGAGTGATGAAAGAACTGATATGTCTTATTCCATTGACAATTCAATAGAGGTTTGAAAAATAAAGAGATAACATATAGTTGAACTACATAAAAATGAACACGATATGAAATAAAACATTAAAAACTTATTTATTATTTGAGAAAAAATAATATGTTCGCACTTTGAAGCCGAGTTTATCATAGATTCAAGAATTCCTTTGGAAAAGTTTCCATTGTAGCATCTTGCTTAGAACAATTCTTTTCCCTTTTTTGGTTTAGAAATGACAAAGGGCAATTGATAATAGCAATTAGCACATGATGTTATCACAATTTTATTTTCCTGTTTTTGTTAAGAATCTAATTGATTCTTTGACTTCAAATAAGGCGTGCAGACTTCTCTCTCTTTTTTCTATGAGGTAGAGATTCAACACGGAAAGAAAGAAAATGATAGATCAAGAAAAGGAGAGTTACAATCCACTGTCCCACGCATTTGTCTAGCTCTCATGGTTCATTGGTTCCAATACTAGATGAAAGGGGAACACTTAGCGGTCTTAGCCCATGTTTGTTCTCAATTATTGCATGTTTTACATCACGTTTTACATCATATGAGTTCACAGATTTTTGTATATAAATTTTAAAATCATTTTTTTTTAATCAATTGCCCAATTTCTTACACATAGGAGTGCTATCAAAGAAGTTGTCAACGAGCAGTGTACAATAAGCATAATTTTAATAATTTTGTTAGAATTTGGGTGTGACCTGAATTTTTTGTTTGAAGTATTGGAGAATTCTAATTGAAGTGCACGTTAAGGAAAATTCAAGTTTAGAATGCTTTTGGAACCCTATGTCAAGTAGGATGCCAAAAATCGAATCCAAAACAAAAAAGGAAAGAAAAACTCGAAACAGGTCAATGAGTTTTCAAAATAGAATTTCAATTTGACATAGAACTTCAATAGCATTCCAAACTCAATTCGTTTTGACGTGCACTTCAATTAGAATTTTTCAATTAATTCAACAAAGAATTCGGGTCATAACCTAATTCTAACAATCTCCACCCTGACACAAATTCCACTACAACGAACAAAGCTTCAAAATATTTTCCACTTGGAGAAGAAAATCGATTTGCGAGGAATAAACCGACTCTTCAACAATAACAAAAACTGATTTCTCCAACCAATATAAAATACTCCATCTCTTCCAATAATTCCAAGCACTATTCTACAGAATTATCTCAGATTCCCAAAAAATGATAATAATTCCAAGCACTATTCTACATACATTTTACCACTAGGTCCGTCCCTAGCAATTCAATACAATGGCACCGCAGGTGATGGTGACAAAACGACATTATCCATATCTCTTGAACTCCACTAAGCAGTATTGATAATAGGACATTTATTACGTTTTTCATCCATTAACACTTGCATTGTTACGATAAATTGATGCCTAAATGCACTAAGTACCCTTATATTTTGATTTAGGTTGAAAATGGATAAAAACGGAAGATTTGAGGAAATAAGTGAAAATGGCCAAAGTAGAAGAAAATAAAAGTTCAAGGACCAAATTACTAATATCCAAAAGATGGCTCGGAAGGAAAAATGAAGATATGAAGATTTGAGAGTGTTAGGCATCAATTGAATGAGNTCCTGTTTTTGTCACCTTTAAGAATCTAATTGATTCTTTGACTTCAAATAAGGCGTGCAGACTTCTCTCTTTTTTCTATGAGGTAGAGATTCAACGCGGGAAGAAAGAAAATGATAGATCAAGAAAAGGAGAGTTACAATCCACTGTCCCACGCATTTGTCTAGCTCTCATGGTTCATTGGTTCCAATACTAGATGAAAGGGGAACACTTAGCGGACTTAGCCCATGTTTGGTCTCAAATATTGCATGTTTTACATCACGTTTGACATCATATCAGTTCACAGATTTTTGTATATAAATTTTAAAACCATTTTTTTTTCAATCAATTGCCAAATTTCTTACACATAGGAGTGCTGTCAAAGAAGTTGTCAACCATCAGTGTACAATAAGCATAATTCTAATAATTTTGTTAGAATTTGGGTGTGACCTGAATTTTTTGTTTGAAGTATTGGAAAATTCTAATTGAAGTGCACGTTAAGAAGAATTCAAGTTTAGAATGATATTGAAGCCCTATGTCAAGTAGGATGCCAAAAATCGAGTCCAAAATGAAAAATGAGAGAAAAATACGAAAAACCAGAAACAGGTCAGGGGCTTCTAAAATAGAACTTCAACTTGACAGAGGACTTCAATAACATTCCAAACTCAATTCTTCTTGACATGCATTTCAATTAGAATTTTTCAATTAATTCATCAAGGAATTCGGGTCACACCCAAATTCTAACAATCTCCACCTTGACATGAATTCCATTACAACCAACAAAGCTCCAAAATATTTTTCACTTGGAGAAGAAAATTCGTTTGCGAGGAATAAACCGACTCTTCAATAATAACAAAAACTGATTTCTCCAACCAACACAAAATACTCCACATCTTCCAATGAATCCAAATACTATTCTGCAGAATTATCTCAGATTCCAAAAAAATCATAATAATTTTAAAATTCACCAAGCTGGATTGTAACACATCCTAAAGCAGAATCAAACCCAAATACTTAGAAAGTCCCTTGCTAGATTGTACAACTTCTACTACACTGAAAGTATGCTCAACAAAATCAGCATCCACATACATTTTACCACTAGGTCTGTCCCTAGCAATTCAATACAATGGCACCGTAGGTGATGGTGGCAAAGATGCATTATCCATATCTCCTGAACTCAACTAAGCAGTATTCTTCAAATTCGACCATTTACGAGCTCCTAACAATATTGTACCAAACTGAATGTCCATCACAGTACTTAACCTATGCTGATCAACTCTTCTAGATACTGTACGACCCTGCAAGATATATAATTGAGATCTTATTTGTCCTTCCAATACAACCTGGGCGCCATTACAAACATTCGAAGCTTCACCTTCACCAGAAAACTCGTAACCCTTTGAATCAAAGATAGACAACGAGATGAGATTCTTCTTCAAATTCGAAACATGCCGAACCTGGTCAAGTGTTCTAATTGTCCCATCCAATAGCTTTAATCTGACGATACCAATTCCAGCAACTCGAAAAGGTGGATTGTTTCCCATACCACGATACTTTTGGAAACAGTTTCATATGTTGTAAACAAGTAGTAATTGGGACACATATGAAACACACACGCTGAATTCAGAATTCAATCCTCCTCTGGTTTAGACTTGATGTCAGAAATAGCCAAAAGATCTCAGTCATTTAAAATATTCTTTGCGAGATCTGCTTCACCTGAAGTCTCTGATTGCTTTCCATATGGACTTACAGTCAACCTTTCTTTTTCTACAATTTGTAACAATTCTTCTTTATGTGCATCTTCTTCTTGTAATAGTTACAAATTTGATTACTGAACTTAGATTTTGATATGCCCCTTCCAGAACCACCATGAGCAACTAGACATTTTCCATCTCTGACCTCAGAAACTAGATATTGAATACAAAGTATCATACACCTCCTCTATGATGAGAGTATCATGACTATACAAGATCGTATCTCTAAATGAAGAAAACAAAATTGGCAATGAACACAATAGGATTGAGGCCAAATGTTTTGCATCATACTTTACTTCAAAAGTTTCCAAATCAACAACGATCTCCTTAAATACAACGATGTGATATTCCAATGATCCACCTTCTGCCATTTGATAAGAGCATAAATGTTGTTTGAGATGTAAATTGCCTGTTAGACTTTTAGTCATGTAAAATTGCTCAACTTCAACCATAAAGCAGCTACTGAACCCTCCTTCAAAACGTTCTAAAGAATGATATTCGATAGATGAAGATGAATATGAGAAACTACTTTCTTGTCGTTCCGTAATTTCTCCTTCGTGATCAAAGTTGCAAGCATCTTGTTAATTTCTAGTAACGCAACATCCAAATCCAGTTGTGCGAGATAGTCGTGATACTCTCACCATAGAGGAGGTGTATGATACTTTGTATTCAAAAGAGAAGATGAAACATCTGGTTTATGAGGCCAGAGATGGAGAAAGTCTAGTTGCTCATGGTGTTTTTTGAAAGGGCAAATTGAATACAATAAGATCAAGGCCAAATCTTTTTCATCATACTTTATTTTTAAAGTTTTCAAATCAACGACGATCTCCTTAAATACAGCCGGGTGATTTTCCAATCTCATTCTGTCATTCGATGAGAGTACAAACCCTGCTTGAGATACAACTTGCCTGTCAGACTTTTAGTCATGCACAATTACTCCAACTTTAACCATAAAGTAGCTGCTGAACAAAAAATATCTCTTGTTAGAAGAAATATTAATATACCCGGATCGCTGATAATTGTTGGGAATACAAGAAATATGTATTGATTGAATACCACTTGATGAAACCAACCACCATAATGAATTGTTGAAATTATATGGCAAACAATGAATTATAATATTAAGCAAAAGAATAATAATGACAAGAAATATGGTAGAGGAATTAAAAGATTTTATTGATTCAAGAATAACGGAAAATAGAGAAAACTATAATGAATCATATAATTCTAGTAATTTATTTTCTCACACTTCTTAAAATTGTATGAAGAGCTTAATATTTATAGGGAACATGGAGATGTCAAAACCCTTCTAATAGAGTTGTTGATGAAGTAGGATACCAAAAAATCGAGTCCAAAACAAATTATAACTCCCAATTAGCTTCCAAAATAGAATTTCAATTTGACATAGGACTCCAATAGCATTCCAAACTGAACTCTTCTAGACGTGTACTTCAATTAGAATTTTTCAATTACTTCAACAAGGAATTCGGATCACGTCCAAATTCTAACAACAACCAGGTGATCTTTCAATTGTCCTCATTTTGCCATTCGATGAGAGTATAAACACTACTTGAGGTTCAACTTGCTTGGAAGACTTTTAGTCATGCACAATTGTTCTAACTTCAACCATAGAGCAACGGCTGAAACCTCCTTCAAAACGTTCTGAAGAATAGTATTTCAGATATGAAGATGAATGTGAGAAACTTTGAAAGTAGAGTATGATGAAGAAGATTTGGCCTTGATCCTATTGTGTTTGTTGCCCACTTCATTTTCTTCATTTAAAGACATGATATTTTATAGTCGTGATACTCTCAACACATAGGAGGTGTATGATACTTTATATTCAAAGGAGAATATGAAGTATTTGGTTTTGAGGTAAGAGATGGAGAATACCTGATTGTTCGTGGTGGTTCTGGAAGGGGCAGATCGAAGTCTAAATTCAGTAATCAAATTTGTAGAATAAAGAAAGGTTGGCTGAAAGTCGATATGAGAAACAATCAGATACTTTAGGCGGAGCAAACCTTGCGGAGAACATTAATGGAGATCTCTTGGCTATTTCTGATGTCGAGTCTAAACCAGAGGAGGATTGAATTCTTGATTCAGCATGTGTGTTTCATATGTGTCCTAATAAAAACTTATTTACTACATATGAAACTGTTTCCAAAGGTGTCGTGGTTGTGGAAAATAACATACATTGTCGTGTTGCTGGAATTGGTACGATCAAATTTAAGCTTTTGGATGGAACAATTAGAACACTTGGCCACATTCTACATGTTCCGGATTTGAAGAAGAATCTCATCTCGTTGTCTATCCTTGATTCAAAAAGTTATGAGTTCTTTGATGGAAGTGGAGATTTGAAGGTTTGTATGGATGCCCAAGTTATATTGGAGGGACAAAAAATGTCTCAATTATACATCTTGCAGGGTCGTACAGAATTTAGAAGAGTCAATTATCACAGATTCAGTACTGTGGTGGACATTCAATTTGGTACAATATCTTTAGGAGCTTATAAATGGTCGGATTTAAAGAATACTGCTCAGTGGAGTTCAGGAGATATGGATAATGTCGCTTTGCCACCATTACATGCAGTGTCATTGTATTCAATTGCTATGGATGGACCCAGTGGAAAATGGATGTGAACGCTGATTATGTTGGGCATGCTTTAAGTAGAGTAGAAGGTGTTCAATCTAGTAAGGAGCCTCCAGTAAAAGCATTTGATATTGATTCTGCCTTAGGGTGTATTACAGCTCATTTTGATAAATTATAAAATCATTATATTTTTTGGGAATTTGTGATAATTCTACAAAAGTAGTACTTAGATTCATTAGAAGAGGTGGAGTATTGTGTTTTGTTGGAGAAATTAATTTTTTGGTTATTGTTAAAGAAGTCAGTTCATTTCTTGGTGGAATTCGTGTCAAGGATGAGATTGTTATTATTTAGGTGTGACTCAAATTCCTTGTTTTGAAGTATTGAAAAATTCTAATTGAAGTGGACGTCAAGGAGATTCAAGTTTGGAAAGTTGTAGGAGTCTTATATCAAGTTAAAGTTCTATTTTGGAAGCTCATTGGGAGTTGAAAATTAGTATTGAACTTAAGAAAGAGTTCGGGATGGAGAAAACAATTTGAAAAAAAAAAAAAAATTCGGAAGAACACTCGGCGCCGCAGAGCCGGGTTTTCCTCTTTTTCTTTTCTTTTTCGCTTTGGACTTGGTTTTTTGGCATTCTACTTCATCAACAACTCTACTAAAAGGGTTTGGACGTTTTCTACATGTTCCCTATAAATATTAGACTTTTCTGTACAATTTCATAAGTGTGAGAAAATAGATTATTAGAATTACAAGATCCATTACAATTTTCTCTCTTCTCCATTATTCTTGAATCAATAAAATATCTTAATACCTCTACTATATTTCTGGTCTTTATTATTTTTTTGTTTAATCTAATACTTCATTATTTGCCATATAACTTCAACAATTCATTCTGGTGGTTGGTTTTATCAAGTGATATTCAAACAATACATAATTCTTATATTTCCAATATCGCTAACAGCGATCCACGCATATTAATATTTCTTTTAACAAAAGATATTTTGATTGTTTCACAACAAATGGTATCAGAGAGACTCTGGTATCTTGTTTGTTTTACAACGAATTTAACCAGAAAGTTGTGTATTTTCAAACCAAGAATGTCGTAATTTCAAAATAAGTAGAGTCTAACAAAATCAACGCCCTCTTAGACGATAAACATAGAACAATAAGCTTAAAACATTAACATTCAAGGCTCAATAATGATCTTTCCAGTTTCCAGTAGCATGTCCATCCATGATCTTAGCCCAGGCATCTTCGGCTTTGCTTAAAGGATGTTTTGAGTCAATTACTGTCTTGAGTTTCCCTTCATTAACCAACTTAACAAGAAAATTGAGGTTTTCGCCTTTTGGAGCTACAAGCAACGGTACCAACTGCTTTTTGGAGAAGGTAAGTTTCTTTACGGCAAATGTCCACATGGAGCTTGGACCAGGAGTGATATCGATTACCTTCCC
>CAIGRB010044636.1:7962-21245 GCA_903798255.1 Fraxinus quadrangulata
TGCTGTTATTATTATTATTATTATTATTATTATTATTATTATTATTATTATTATTATTTGTAGACTTGTAGTATTGTAACATATGTTTTTACTTTTATAATATGAAGTATATTATCAAATTATTTCAAATTAAATCTCAAAATTTATAAAACTGCAAAATAAAATATAATCCATATCGTCGAAAAATATTCAAAAGAAAATTATAAAACATATTATGCATCAAACTTGTTGCAATTCGATTTCTCAATTTCTTCATGTTCATTAAATAAAAAATTATCAAATAAATTTATATTATCTTTAACGTGAACTATGGAATGAAAGAAGTTCTATTGTTGGAATACTAATAAATCAAGGATATAAAAAAAATTACTTTGATTAATTAGGGTTAAAATTGGTATTATAATAATGGATACATAGAAAAGCTAAAAGGATAATTATATTATCACTACAAAATCTACTTACTGCACCACATTATAATCACACCACATAATTTAATATATTTTTAATAAATACACCACATTAAATTTACAATTATACTCCTAATCCAATAAACATTTAAAATGAAAAAATAATAATCCAGTATCGTGGTGTATTTATCATCTCGATGTTACTCCTCATATATAATTTCTTGATTTTTCTAAAGAGTAATGTTATTTAGTCTCACTGAGATTTTCACGCTATTGTCACAAATTTATTAATCACGGACTTGTTGCTGGGGGGATCCAAAATAATTATTGCAGAATAATATTTAGAAATTATAAGAAATTCTGCCATTACTTTGAAGAAAGAGGATGTTTTCATTGAATGTATCAACCACAGATTGATTATTGAATTCAATAAATTTCCAGTTTTCATTGAATTATTAATGGCGCACATTCTGATTCGACGGATTCCAGTTTTCATTGTAAATTCAATAACAAACCAGCAACGAATTTGACAAATTTACAAAAATTCAATAATCAATTGCATGACATATTCCAATTTTCACACAATTAACTTTTCATTTGCACTAGTGCAGAAATTTTCATTTACCGTGAAGAAAAGAAAAATATCTTGCCTCCGTGGAAAAAGGCAAAAGCCGCCGAAATAACTATGAGCAATTAGATGTTAAAGAAAAAGAAAGAAAGAAATTAGGTTTTGTATTTGTGGTGTAACAATAATTTATTTAATTAAAAAATATAATAAATTCCTAATTATGTAATTTTACTTAAGGATATTTAAGTAAATAAGAAATTTGTGATGTACTTAACAAAATTTGTAGTGGTAATATAATTACCCAAAGTAAAATATGACAAATTGAAATGTTTTATTAAAATTAAAATTTGACCATTTGAAAAGTTTGTAAAATATTAGCACCTGCCAAAAATTTTAAAGGAAAAAAAGGTAAAAAGTAAAGACACTGCAAAAATTTCTCAAAGATTAAAGTAATCGATTCTTTTCGTATAAGAATATTTTAAGGGACCGTTATTTACATCCACCATTGTTAAAAAATAATATTTCCATTCACATCACATTCCAATATCGTTCTTATTAAATTCATTTATTTAAATACCATACATTCATACCATTTTTATATATTTATCTCATCATAATTCCTTCAATCCTTTCATATATCTATCCACGCAATTTTTAAGAAAATCAAGAAAACAATAAATTGTAGAAAATATGGGTTCAATCCCAAAATGTCAACTTATTAAGTGGAGTAATACAATTGCTTTTAGGCATATTATCTACACATATTTACCACGAGAAATTATATTTGCACTTTTCAAACAATCCCCATTCAACTGAAGTGTGGCCTTCTTCAAGCAATGATCTATCCATGTTTCTTCTTCAAACTAAAAAGGATTACATTATTATCAAGGCTTAACCATTCCACCCCGTTGGGCTCTCCCTTATGTGGGCACAACTACCTTAAGGCTCAACCATTGATTTTATTGGCCATCACCATCCACTTAGGGTCCAATACTAGGTGTTACTTTGTTCGTTTATTTTTAACGTAAACAACATATAAAGACTTAGATTACGCTTTTTATATTTAATAATGTAAAGCATGTCACGTGACAGTCAGCTAAGTAAAGATGAAGCAAAAGACCACGTCAAGGTCCACACTCCACTATACCTCAATCTCCCATATGTCTCCGAGGTGATTGGACCCTTATCTAAAGTGGTTGACACCTTATTTGAAATGGTTGATCACCTATCATTCCATTCGAAGTGATATTTCAAGGTGATAACACTTTGTGGAAGCGGTACTTCCAAGGTAAGATGCCACATCATGCTGCAGTGTATTTTTTAGGTGGTTAATATCTCATATGAATGACATCTTTTACGAGTATTATCTTAACCAAAAGATACCCCATACAAAAAAACTCGGTATACTTGACATATTTGGCAGCGTACAACAAATACTTTTCAGTCTAGGGTGACTACTTTTTAGCCTTTGGTCAGACAGCTACATACCTCGACAGTTGGGATATACATTTGAGCTTGACTATTGAGATTTTATGATGAAATCACGTGTCAAATATTCAATGAACATCACTTAATCTTTTTTTGGCTATAAATACTCAAACATGGTGACATCCTAATGTGATTGTAAGTTGGTAATCCACTCTAAACATTAGCCAAATCCCCTCTCACACATCTCTCTTGCACTCACTATTTTCTATTCTGGTAGTTGATTTAATCGTCAAAATACAAATGATTGTTGGATTTTTTTGTTTTTGGGACGGTAATATTTTGCACTCTAATAGTATGTTTCAGTGTGCATGTGATACCTAAATTGACAGGAATGTGATCAAGATTCTATTTACGGCTCCGTCAAATAGACTTTGAGGTCAACACCTCTGAACACAATTATTGTATTAATGCATACATACTCAAAGCCAAACAAGATGTTAAACTATTATAACTTTAAATTATTGTTCTTTCTAATACTATCCAATTAATCATATCAAACCTGAAACCACGCACGAAAGTAGGTGACTGGCTCCTTTTCTCGTAGTGACATTAAAGTGGATCCCATGTCAAAGTTGAAAGACACGTTTTTCTTCCCAATTTACGCGCATGACCCCACCCAATTGATTAGGGTCCATTCTGCTGGTCTCCCTTTGCAGCTATTATGTATACGACTTTCTTGGTCCATTGTCCCTTTCTTTCTTCGCCAACTATAGCTCTAAACTGTGCAAATAGAGAAAAAAGAAAAAGAAAGGGAAAAGACAATAGAAGGGAGAATTTAGTGTACATTTTTCCAGAAAAGTCAGATAAAAATGACAACTTGTGAAGAAAATGGTACATGTTTGAATTTCTTTTGGAATATGTAAAGTTTTAAATATTAAATAATGTAGCCAAAGCATTTCAAATTAGTAGATAAATTGGAAGGAAGTTGTTTGAAAATGAGTCATTTGGCTTGTCATTTTTATATAAAAAAATAATGGCGAGATCTTCAATTAATATATGGTTCAATTAATTTGTAAAACTGATATCTGTATACGTGGTTCAATTAAAATTAGTCATTGAATATAAATCGTTCGATCAAAAAACTAAAAAGAAGATCAAGACTAGCCTTAGAATAATAGTAGGCACATGTGTTCCCACTTAGTTGAGCCCACTGCCTTCCCTAAGTATGCGTTTTCCATGAAATAAATTCATCGAAACTTTGCTCGATTAACTTCACGAGTTATGAGATTAGGCACCACCTAAATCCAACCATATGTCAACATTACCTAATTATTCAAATTGATAATTGGAACTCCGTAGTTCAAATAATTATACATGTTTTTATGCATGATAAATATCATAATAATTAAGCTCTTGTTTGGTTTAGTTAAAAATAAAATTTATAATAAAAGGTTTTGATAAAAATTAATAAAATATATATTTTAAAAAGTAATAAAAATTAAGAATCCTATGTAACCATTACGTAGAGTGACGGCATTGTCAAATGAAAAAAACAAATCATGTGTGAAGACAAAAGGAGAGTTGACTGAGATTTACATTGAAAAAAACCCAACATCCACGTGGATTATTCTACCATGACGTGGAAAAATGGTGCATGGTTAGGTTTGATTGGACCATTGGAATTAAAGAAAAGAAGCGGCCTTTTGAATTGAATTTTTGCGGTGGCATTGAATTCTCGTCACAAACTTTACGTGCGGTTAAATACTACTCCCAACCAATATTTTTGCTCTTATTTCAATTTTCAAACAATTTAATATAAAAAATTGAAAATCACATAATATAACAACAAACTATAATTCATATAGTTTGAGATCGGTTACACATAAGGATGACAAAAAAACTCGTTAGCTTGGACGGTTATATGTAGGGATGACAAAAAAACTTGTCGGCTCGAAAAAAGTTTGGGCCAACCCGTGGTTTAAAAAATAAAAGTAAAAATAAAAATAAAAATTTTTATTTCACGCAAGCAGCTTAATATTAAAAAAAAGGAAAAAATCGAGCTGGCCCGACCCGCTAAGGCTCAAGCCAAAAGATCGGGCCGAGCCTTTTTTTTTTGCCGGGCTTTACTCGGCTCGGCTCGAGCCCAAAAAAGCTCGGGTTCGTTGTCATAGCTAGTTATATGTCATCTCTAATCGTTTTGTTCAGTATATTGTTACACATAATACAAGATCAAATGTAATCTCGTAATTCCCTTTAATTTTAGTCTAAACCACTGTATTTTGGATATAATTTATTTTTATTCATATATATAATTGCTAACAATTTATGATTTAACTATGAAATAGTGTTTCTTGTAAAAAAAAAATGGAAATATTGAAGAATAAATTTTTAAAAAATGAACTGGCATAATTTCTAATAACTTAATTTTTTATGTAATACCCTGAATATGCTATTCGAACATGCCTAGATATTGATTTGAATACCCAGTACACACATTGATGAAAATTGTACGTATACACATCAAAATAGTACGCATCGGAATAAAATTAAATAAATAAAAACATCTTTTTTTTTTTAATAGTTTAAGCTTTTATACAAGTAATTCAGTATCACACGAAACTAAAATTCTGCTTGTCGGCAAAGGAATTTGATTTTCGTAATAGACTTTTATCCGTTCTACAAGTTACAACTTACACGGTGGTTTATTATTCAATTGGGCAATAAAGCCAAACTTTGAGTAATTATTGTCAAAAAAAACGTTTCTTCTAGTTGATATAAGTTCAAAGCGATTTCTGCATATTTCAAACTCTTTTTAAGACAGACAAACGGTTGAAGTCACGCTTTTTGGCAGCATGTGGAAAATTAAATGAAAGGGAAACCAGCTATCATTTTCAACCTACCGGGTAAGTTTGGCAACTTGACCAGAAAATTGAGTTGGTTTTTGCAAATTCCTAACTACGTATCTAAACTGGGAAATTAATTGTAGATCGAAGAAACTAACAAAAAGTGATGTATATGTAGTCGTTTTGAGCTTGTGACTTTTAGATTGTAAATTGAAGAAACTAACCAAAAATTCAAGTTGTCATTCAGGAAAAAAGTGGAATGGATAGAAATTAATACATGTCAGTGTCATTGGACCATGAAGTTGAATTCTGGAAGCATGTTGGGTGGTTGGTCTAAAGAAAAGATACTCTTCACACACTAATCAAACTTGATGTCACATTGGGGAAAATTCTACATCTCTTAACACAATTTTCAGTGTACCTAGCGATTAAGCAGCCTCCTAGACTACCTAAACCCAATATATAAGAATTTGTTGTACGGAAGGACATTTGTTAGGTGAAATCTCATACACGCATATATGAGATTGTTGATAAGGAATAATAAAAAAACGAGTTTAGAATATAAATCCAATGAGGAAATAATATCAATGCACGGTCAAATACGAAGGTAACAACATCAATTTATGAGCTGAATGGTTTGTATTTATAACTATTAACGATTATTCTAGCTTTTACTAAATGAACGTGAAGATTTTTGAGAAAGTTTCATATGAGAAAAGCATCTTTTAATTAAATTTGTGTATGATAATCGATAATCCTGATTTATTCAACAATCTATTTTGAGCAAAGTTAAACATATCTCTGAATACGATACGAAATTTTCTATTCCGAATTCCAATACTTGAAAATGCATTAATTTTCAAGATGATGTATTTTGATTGCACAAGTCATAAACAATTATTCTTAACATCTATTGGACATAATGTCAATGTGTTAAACCTATTTTGAACTTTTCATAAATAAAACAAGCTACATATTATTTGAATTATAATCAAGCATTCAGATAAATATAATAAACATGATATCAATCAATCAAGTCAAATCATACTTAAAAGAATAAGTCTTCAATTAAAAACAGTTAATGAAGGGTTTATATCATCATCACAACGCTTAGCATGGAGAAACAACAAAAAAAAAATTGATTGTTCATCACCCGAAAAATATAATTGCAAAGATGAGAAAATAAATCAATTTCGCCTCCCTTGAATTCCTTCAATTGAATTTTCAATTAATTCAAGAAACCATTTTTTTTTTTAAATCTTCAGTTTCGTGATACAAATATTCGATAATGAAATATTGATTAAAAAAAATGTGTTCATATAAAATGTATGATTAAAATTAAAGTTTGATCAGTTGAAAAAATCGATAGAATTTTCGCACATGTCGGTGTCACTGGATATCTGGGGGATCTCTAGAAGTTGAATTATGGAAGCATAGCTGGTCTAAGGAAAAGATAATCTTCACACACTAATCAAACATGAGGACCCATTGGGGAAAATTCTATACACAATTTTCAGTGTACTTACAGATTAAGCAGCCTTTAGACCTACCTAGACAAGGTGACAAATTGGCTGTACAAAAGGCCAATTCTCTGTACAACTTTTGAATCATTGTTGACATATACATGGATAGAACTTGACAGACACTTTGCTTTAATTACTTGGGGGTAAAATTGCAAGTGTCATGTAATCGGAAATACGTATGCTAATATCCTAGAATTTTATTTTTTATGCGTTGGTGTATATGTTGTTGGGAAAATCTGTCAAAAATCTTACCGAAAAAATATCTAACGTGAAAAATAAGTTACGACTTCACAAAAAATGTATGTATATATATATACACACATAGGGCATGGGGGTCACGTGACCCCCAAACTTTTGAACCTTTTTTTTTTTTTTCAAAGAATCACAACATATCTGAATGCTCTCGCAACTCTCTCCTTCACCCTTTTTACTAATATTCTAACCCTTCTAATTTTTCAAAAGTTGTCTATAATTTCTCCATAAATTATCGCATCTACTATATATCTTCACTTTCCAATCAAATTTCCAACTAATTAGAATCTAAATCACTTTCAAAGTTGTCATTACGACACCCCGACCTTTTTTGCCATCGCAATTTCGACGTCACGTCCACTCATCGGACCTCTGGCACAGTCAACTTATGTTATTATGCTTTAAAAATTGAAAGGATAGTAGGCAGAAGATGGTAATTTATAATTTGATTTTTTATTTTTTATTTTTACTAAAATTCAGAATGATAGAGAAATGGATTTGGATTACATTTATAATTTGTATTCATTATGTCTGATTTATGTTCAAGAATGAATTTTTATTCTTGTATGTTGAATTGTATCAAATTGATTTGGAATGATCTATGTTATATGAAATGATTTTTGAATTTTGTATATAAAATGGGCTAGAATGATTATATCCCTACATTTATTAAATTGTCTTTATTTGAATTGATTATTAGTGTTGAATATTGATTGTATGTTTTTCCTTCCGATTAGTTGAATCGATCGTTTTAATTGACTTTGAATTGATTATACATATATAAATATATAAATATAATTGTGAATTTACTCATTTAACTTACACGGACAAATAACCTTGGGATTGAAAGAACATCCCATGAAAAACACATGAATCAAATTGAAAGATTATACGGGATTGGAAATCTTGGGATTGAAAAAGTATTTCTTATAAATGGCCTCGAATTGAAATAATATATGGGATCTGACTTCTACCTCGAATATTAGGGATTGAAGAAATACCTTTGATCAAAGAGACCATTTAATTAAACAAAACATCAATGCTAGATGATAATATAAATAAGATTTTAATCTATTTCCATTTAATAATAGTGTCCAATGTTTAAGCCCCTTTTAGAACGAGATGGGAGTGAAACTAGTCAGGGACGTACGTATTGGACACTATTATTAAATTCTTTAAAAACCCCAAAAAGAGAAGAACTCTGTCAAAATTCAAGCAAAAATTCTAATGTTGACTTTGAAAAATAGTTTCAATTTTTTAGATCAACGCTATCTATGTTTCAAAAATTTTAGGATTTATCCGTCACCAAAAGTCCATGGCTTGTTCATCTTTACATTTTAGACTTGGTGTAGAAAGCTCTCCAATAGTTAGGCAAATATGGTGTAAAATTTGGTATACAATTTGAAATTTTTCAATATTTTCCATTTTACCCCCTCTTTCCCTTTACAAACAATTTTTATTCCATCTATATCATTTTTTTTATCTTTTAGTATCAATTAATTTTAATATATTTATATTGTTTTAACGTGATGTTTATTTTAATTAAATTTTATTTTTAAATTCTAATCAAGTAATAAGTTATAATTATTGATACAATAAATTAAAATTGTTCATTAAAAATTCAAAATTTACGAATTTGATAATTAAAAGTTAAGAATAAGTTAGCACTAGAACAACTTAAATGATCATGTATGAGATGAATATACAAATTATGATAAATAAGCGATAAAACGAGTTGTCATTTTCATTATATGTAACTTTTTTGTGTATTCAATATGATTTTGTAATTATGGTCCTCTATTTTTTTAAAAAAATTATTAATTTACCCAATATTTTAGTTCATTAAATATAATTTTTAATTTAACGATTTTAGTAATAATATAATTTTTAATTAAATAATTTAATTTATATATTGGTGCAAAATTTGGAGTAAGACTATCAAATTAGCTGTCTAGGGGGATTGGGTGGTAAAATCCCTAGCGGGGCCCTGGATGGGGCACGCCGCCCCACCCCATTGCACTTCTGATATTGAATAGCTGTGACGTAGAAGTTTGGCTGCTTTGACANGTAAAATTTGATATAAGACCATCTTCAATTGTCTATACCAAATTTGGCGTTGGTGTAATAATGAATAATTTCGTGATTATTGCAGATTGAGACGGGCAGTACCAATGTTAGGATCGGATCTACCAAGGGAATTTCCAATGAAAGAATCAAACTAGCTCTACTTGTACGAGGCATCCAAATGAAGCCATCATGGCAGAGAAAGTTTCTCGGTCTTTGAATTTAAAAACTTTGACAATTATTTCGGCAAATTGATCGGCTGGTTCTTGTTGTCAAGGTTGCAGCAACTGGAATTCATCTGTCATATTTCTCAAGTTGCCATTGGATAGTACGTTAACTATTTGTATCGATTAGTTTGCCTACATTCCATATTAAATTCTTGTTTGAGCCCCATTTTAGGGAAAAAATATGTTTTGAAATATTGATTTTTGGAGAATGGGTGATTAAAAATAAGGAAAAATTTTCGATTTAATTGTAAAATTATTTTATTGAAGAATGTCTGATTGAAAATGAGTTTTGAAAAAATAATTCTTATAAATGTGACTCGGATGAGAGCTAAATCCTTTTGTTTGGGGAAAGGATAATGTTGTCTCAAATTTTTTTTTTGACAAATCCAGAAGGAGCCATTGAATCACAGATAAATAATGCTAGATGTTATTGACATTTGATGTGGTGTTAAAAGATGATTGAAGGTAATTTTTTTTTTTTTTTTTTTAAATTGTCCAATTGTGTTATCACGTGACATAATGTAAAAAAATGATGTACATATAATATGATTTATTATAGATAATGCCACTTGTATACCGTTTTATCTACATCATACTTGACATTACCATTGTTGAAGCAATAATTGTTTGAAAAGACTTCTTTTTTTAATGTCTAATCATGTATTATCACTTGGCAAATTGTCTATGATTGTTTAATAAATAAAGGCGTATATGGTATGCATTAATTAACAGTACGGTATACAAAGAACATCAAGAATGCAATACATTTGTTTAGGAATGTAAAGAGAATAAGCGTCAAACTATATACTGCGATAATAATAACAACATATCCAAATAATAGGTTTTTACAAAATTCAGTTAATCGAACTAGTTTTGTACGTATAAACAACTATCAACGACAAAACCCATCTCAAAAATTGAGAACTGCCTCAACTATGAGTGCAACGTCCGTCTCTCAACATACAACAAATCCTTCAAAAAACTTTCCCTTCTCAGTGGGCAATTGACTGTGCCAATTGGCTGGTACATTCTTGATTTCTTTATTTAAACCTAAGAATCGTATGCATATAGCCCTGTTCCTCCTGTTCTTAATTCAACCTCAAGAATGGTATATCTGCACCAGCCGCGTACAATATAACATTCAGAATTTTACCCGGCACGAATATGCGCTTTCTGATGCTTTTACCAGACAAAAACTTGGACAGTTTAGAATCAAGTGAAGCTAGTCTAAAAGCACCTTCCTCGGTGCATGCTGAAGCTTTGACCTGTATGGTACCTCCTGTCTTGCCGTTTATCTGAACTGGTAAAACTACCGTGGATTGCTGTAAGCAAGCAGGATTTGCCTGTAATAAGTAGATGTCAGAGACCCACCATAACTAATTCTTAAAAAATAATGTAATGTCACAACTAGGAGAGCAGATTTATTCTTCATTTTTCCTCCGAGAAAGTTGTATAGCCTTTTTCTGAATATAGATAAAACTAATTAACTATGAGAAGATCATAAGCAGTGTGTACACCTACTCCCTTTACAATGGAAAAAGGAACCTACCGAAATGGGACCATAAACATTTCATATAAACTAAGAGAATCTGCACCATACTCCAAAACAACATTGTCAGGATTTATGACATGTCCCCGACTTTTACTCATCTTGTGAGCACACGCAATCAAGCGAAAATTGGGATTGTTTTTTAGCACATAAGAATCACCAGAATTCATGACCTAGTTCAGAACAGAACACGAATTACAAGAAAAAACATATGATTCAAAATTAACTATAGAATTCTATGAGAAGCAAAAGGAACAAAAAGAAAATGGTTGTCTCATCGCCACAATATTTAGCAAAGACGTCACAAAAAATGAGGACAATGAAATTTGCAACATACCTTCTCCTCGGCTATTCTTTCTTGGCTATACTCAATTGTCGCATCAACAGAATCAGCAGAGACCAAATTTCATCTGGATCTCTGTATGCCATATATTGAACCTGCCATTTGAGCCATTAAAAATATGCAGTCATAGGACATCATGTCTACATGATCGAGCAATTTATACTTACCTAACCAAGGATAATTCCCTTGTTTATGACACAGTTAAAGGGTTCCTTTGTCGACACAACACCATGCTAATATCCTAGAATTTTATTTTTTATGCGTTGGTGTAATGTTGTTGGGAAAATCTGTCAAAAAACTTATCAAAAAAATATCTAAGGTGAAAAATAAGTTACGACTTGACGAAAAATGTTGGCATGGGGGTCACGTGACCCCCAAACTTTTGGAGCTTTTTTTTTTTTTTTTACACATAATCATAACATATTCGAGAGCTCTCGCAACTCTCTCCTTCACCCCTTTTACTAAAATTCTAACCCTTCTAATTTTTTCAAAAGTTGTCTATAATTTCTCCATAAATTATCGCATCTACTATATATCTTCACTTTCCAATCAAATTTCGAACTAATTAGAATCTAAATCACTTTCAAAAGTTGTCATTACAACACCCCGACCTTTTTTGCCATCGCAATTTCGACATTACATCCACTCGTCGGACCTCTGACACAATCAACTCAAGTTCTTATGCTTTAAAAATTGAAAGGATAGTAGGCAGAAGACGGTAATTTATAATTAGATTTTTTTTCACTAAAATTCAAAATGATAGAGAAAATGGATTTGGATTATATTTATAATTTGTATTCATTATGTCTGATTTATGTTCACGAATGATTTTTGATTCTTGTATGTTGAATTGTGTCAAATTGATTTGGAATGAGTTATGTTATATGAAATGATTTTGAATTGGAAATCTTGGGATTGAAAAAGTATTTCTTATAAATGACCTCGAATTGAAATAATATATGGGATCTGATTTCTACGTCGAATATTAGGGATTGAAGAAATACCCTTGATCGAAGAGACCATTTAATTAAACAAAACATCAATAAATGTTAGACGATAATATAAATAAGATTTTAATCTCTTTCCATTTAATAATAGTGTCCGATGTTTAAGCCCCTTTTAGAACGAGATGGGAGTGAAACTAGCCGGGGACGTACGTTTCAATAATGGAATGTATATTGGACACTATTATTAAATTCTTTAAAAACCCCAAAAAGAGAAGAACTCTGTCAAAATTCAAGCATTTTTTTTTAAGAACCTTGCCAAAAACCCCCGAAAAGAGAAGAACTCTGTCAAAATTCAAGCAAAAATTCTATTGTTGACTTTGAAAATTAGTTTCAATTTTTTAGATTAACACTATCTGTTTCAAAAATTTTAGGATTTATCCGTCACCAAAAGTCCATGGCTTGTTCATCTTTACATTTTAGACTTGGTGTAGAAAGCTCTCCAATAGTTAGGCAAATATGGTGTAAAATTTGGTATACAATTTGAAAATTTTCAATATTTTCCCTTTTATCCCCTCTTTCCCTTTACAAACAATTTGTATTCGATCTATATTATTTTTTTAATCTTTTAGAATCAATTAATTTTAATATATTTATATTGTTTTAACGTGATGTTTATTTTAATTAAAAATTATTTTTAAATTCTAATCAAGTAATAAGTTATAATTATTGATACAATAAATTAAATTGTTCATTAAAAATTCAAAATTTACGAATTTGATAATTAAAAGTTAAGAATAAGTTAGCACTAGAACATCTTAAATGATCATGTATGAGATGAATATACAAATTATGATAAATAAGCGATAAAACGAGTTGTCATTTTCATTATATGTAACTTTTTTGTGTGTTCAATATGATTTTGTAATTATGGTCTTCTATTTTTTTTAAAAAAATTATTAATGTATGAAAATAAAATTTCGTGATAAATATAGTAAAGTTAAATATCACTTACTTGATTATATGCAATTTTAGCATATTTATCTTAAATTCGATAATTAGTATCTTCCCAGTCCTTCACGCACATTAACGTTTCTAAAATATCTTCTTTTAGTCGACTCCTGACCTCAGAAAG
>CAIGRB010044636.1:30338-44289 GCA_903798255.1 Fraxinus quadrangulata
ATAATTAATTAATAAATAAATATCTGATTTTAGCATTAATTAAACTTAAAACCTGATTTTTTTAATTGTGCATAGTTAATGCCTTAATTGTGAATTTTTTCCAAATACTAAAGTATTGAAATTAGGATTGGACAAAAATCAATTCAAATCAGTCAAGCTAATCAACCCAACCCAATCCAACTGGTTTGGATTGATTTTTTTTTAGTTCAGGTTAGGGTTAGGAAATCAAATTTTAATTCGAGTTGGATTGAATTTCGGGTAATCCATTAAAACCCAACCCAATATACTAAAAAATGTTAAAAAGAAAATTTATACTTAAAACCAAAAACCTAATAATCAAAATTCTCCTCTGCCTCACGTCTCTTCTACCTCTCATTGATGCTCGTGCATCGACTTCTCGACTCGAATTTTTGACGTGATTTTTTTACTAGGCCTTTCAAATCAACTTGAAATTGTATTATTGATTTAATTTCAATCGATTTAAAGCCTTTCAAGTCATCATTTTTAATGTAACTGAAATTATTCTAAATTGAAATGGTATCAAACTTTTAAAAAAAAATTCAAATTCAACGAAAAGGTCCTAACCATTTGACCCATAAAAAAATTGTCCAACTTGAATTGGACTTAAGTCTAAACCAATCAACCCCGGTTTGATTGAGTTGAATTTCAACCGTGAATGAGTTGATTTATGTTTGAATTATTATCAAATCAGACATATTTGGTTGGGTCTGAGTTGGACTCAAAACAAATCCAACCCAACCCACGCCCACCCGAATTGAAATGTTACTTAAAATGTAGCAGATGGAATTTTTATTTTATTTTCTGGTGTCATTGAATTCTCTGGAGCAAGGCCTCTTGGAATTAATTTTCTGATACCGTCACATGCTCTATGCATGCGGAAAGCTAGCAAGATTTTGGTTCTTCAACTTGAGAACAGTGTATTCATTACGATGTTTCATTTATCAAAGTTCTTGATGAATATAAAAAATAAGTAACATTTGAGTAAAAAAAAGTATGTAATATTAAAAATAATTTTATGCAATTCAATGTTATCATCAATGTAATTCAACTTTAAACTTCAATGTTCATTAGCTAATGCAACAAGATATATTAAAATCAATGTTGCAGAGCCAACCTTTATCATACATATTTTTGAAGTTTTGCGAAATGTCTCCACTGTTTCTGATGCTAGTCTAAGCATGGTTTGCTAAACTTAAATTAATAATTTTCACTTCAAGTACATCTACTTACAAGTCAAAAAGTTTATAAAATGTATAAATTTTATTGATAAAATTTAAAATTAACATAAAAGATACTTTTAGTGAAGTAACTTATCAATAAAAAGTGAAAAATTAAATTATTTAGATATTCTTAGGTACATGTTTCTTTAATAAACTTCACTTCTTTTAGACTTAGCGAAACAAGCTTAAACCACCCCGGCCTTCCTTTCCCATTTCGGCCATAATAGTTTGTGTATTCGAAATTCAATCAACTGGTTGTCGATTAATCATTTGCTAACTCAACTGAATATGAAACAAGAACGAAAAAGAAATTCATAATTTAAATTCATAATCAGGGAATATTACAGCCCTCAGATTTCAGACTTCCAGCAGAGTTTGCATCTAATACCAGTTCATATATCTTGATATTTGGGTGCTTTCAATTCAAGAACATGAAATTCTCAGAGAAGGGATGATGAAATATCCATTGAAAATGGATTTCCCAAAACATTGTCCATGTAATAATGGGAATGTGCAGCTGCAGCTGCAGTAGCAGCATCCATTACAACAAACTGCATGTCTTCAGAAGGTTTCCAATGCCTCTTCCTTTGGTTGATGAACCAATTATTTATTTGCTTCTGATCCAGTCCTGTTGATTCAGCAAGTGACAGCTTCTGCGATTCCTGTTAGCAGTTAAGTTGCGTCATTATGAATGGTTAGAATTACTTCACGATTCGTTCATTAGGAGGAAAAGAAGCTAAAAATCTATTTCACAGTAGTGACCAAACATATCGTGCAGTTCATGCTCTCAAGTATATTATTTTCCAATTAAAGAGCGTTCAGTTGAGTTTGGAAATCGCTACTTGTGACAGCACAACAAATTCAAGACGAAAAATACAAAATATCTCAAAAGATATTAAAACTTTGAAATCTTTTTTGTTGGGAGTTTTATCCATTTACCACCATAAGAAGGAGCGTGAGTGTTTTACAAACCTAACTAATAAGTGATACTATGGACATTTCTCATCTCATTTGGATAATTTCAAGGCAAAAAATGTTTTCCATGTAACGTGTTTTGCAAATACACACATCTGCCACACAGGGACTACAAGATCACAAGCACGCATATATATTGAAGAATTTCAAGAAATAACACTGAAGATTTTACATAATACTTCTGATTGAAAATAATCAATTAGATGACACAAGTAATCAACAAAAAATAACAACATTAGCGGACCAAACAAAGATGACGATGAAAAGAAATAGCATGTTGAAAGATATACAAATACATGGAGTCACTAAAATTAATAAACTAAACTGAATTAAGTGAAAGATAAACTAACATTGGTAAATGTAACTGAATACAGTGTGCAGTAACTATTTGCAACAACTTCAAACAAGAATGCATAATAATTCAAGGTTTGGGATCCAATCATCAGATATTAACATACAATTGAGAGCAATATAAATTTTAAATTTCTAAGCTTACAACATACCGAAGGATATGGCCATTTGTAATGCCTGCTCCACCACTCTAACAATTGTTGTCTGGCTTCTTTGGGCAGCTTACCTTTCTTCCTTTTCTTCATAAACTCCTGTTTGAGGCTGCCCAGGTATCCACTGTATTTTCGCAAGAGTTGACATTTTAGTTCCCGATCTTCTGCCAGAGGGTCTATGGAACTATTATTCACATCGACCTCCTCTTCAGATGATCCATTTCTATCCATTGCCACAGGACAAGCTGCTGGAATATATGATAGTCATAAGCACTAAGCTGTCAAAACTATATAGTATATGTTTCAGATGGATCATTAGCATTTTAAATGTTGACGTCATCATAACCATATGAAAGCAGATCTTATTTCTTCAGACAGATAAATAGCTCAATACAATTCATTGTTCATGGTTGCAGGCAAGTATAAATGGATCTTTCAATGCTTCAATAGATGCTCTTCAGTGTTTATTGTGCACACCTTTCTCCAAGAATTAATACTATAAGAGTGACTAAGGTTTATTTCCAATTAAATAAGATTGTGTAGTATGAAGGTCAGCTATGATTGTAGTTGTTAGGTTTTAAAAATGTTGGCAATCTTTTGACAAAACTACCATTGAAAAAGAGTTTTTAAAAGTCAAAGTGTAAAATGGTAAGTTGTATAGGTAAGTTAGAAATCCTAGGGTTTGAGTATGGAACGAGGAGAAGAGTCGCCACAATTTCGCTAGCCTATCGCCCTGATGATGCTTGAGCGGTAAAAACAAAAGGTGCATCGCTCGCCAGTCGCTTGAACTTCGCTCGAACGAAACACCATTGTTGGCCTGTCGCTGAGTTGTGGCTCGAGCGACAGTATATCCCAAGAAAACCTAATTCGCGTTTTTAAAGGTTTTTAATCAGTCCATACTACCCAAAACCTCTACACTATATATATATGCATGCCTCTATTCGAAAAATTAGTGTTGAACAGTGAGAGAAACGAGAGATTACTTCCTACGTATCATTTCTATAGTTCAACCTTTGTTTTAATTTCATCATTGCGTTGAAAAACATCAACTTCACATAAACCAAACATCAAAGACATACTTCCATAACATCAGTCAGAGTTCTGAAGATCAAAGAAGGTGACCAGAGTTCTAGTTGTCGGAGAACAAAGGGTTCTCTTTGATCCACAGAAGATAAACAAATTCAGAAGGTCGGGAATTGATGTAGGAGCATGCAATCCAGAAGGACTTTGGTGATTACAATCAGGAGGTCAAAAAGTATTAGAGTTAGTCGAGTCCGATAATACTGTAAGTTGATTCGTTTATAGTAAATTTTAATTGGCTTGGGTAGAGTTCTATCCCAATTACGAATTTTCTCCGTCAACCATTTTCAAATGTTAATTATTTTTCAGTAATTTATTATGTGCGGTAATTCAACATAGGATAGTAGTGCATGTGAATTAATGTGGATTAATTAATAACCATGACTTGTTGCATTTATTAATTGGTAAATTTTAATTCCGCATAAACACCTATTCACTCCCATCTAGATGTTGTTGAGTCGAACTTTGTTATTTCAGTAGTGATGCTACTAAAGGTGAGTTTCCAATTTCAACACATACAAAAAGCCAGACAAATCATCCTTCTCAACTTTAAAGAAATAAGAACAAGTTAATATAGGCATAGAGATCATTATTTAATGCTGAGAGTAATTATCAGAGCAAGTGAAAAGGTTGCCAGATTAGAGGTCACACAATCCAATTTCCCAATTGCCAAGTGATGATAAACATATATTCTTGGAAATGAGGCCTACTTTTTTTGTTCATTAGAAAAACGATAAGCATCCGAGGCAATTTTAGTAAGTATATTTGCATAATCAAGTGAAAAATTTGTTTAACTCCTAATTTAAATAAAAAATTTCCCAGTTAACTTCATATTGTGTAGATCAGTGACCTTGTCTTCATCACAACAATAAAGAGAAACTAATTACCAATCAATTCATAGCAGCAATGGTACTCCATCCCTTTTGATAAAACTTTGATAAAATGTACAAAATATGAACGGATAAGAAAACCAAAGAAAATCACATTTATCCTCATGACTACATACATTCACAGTAATAGGAAAGCATTTTAAATTATAATTATGGGATTGATCGAAAATTACTATCTTGATTGTTGTAATATTGTTTTCCTATAGATAAAGTCACTTTGAAGATAAGAAACTACGGTTATTTGTTTTAACTTTCCTGAGGGCGGTGTTATCTATTATTCAATATCGCCAAGAGAATGATCCTGACCTTTATGAAAATATATATACGTTGAGTTTAGCCTTTATTTTTACATCCATCAAAAGTTTCCGATGGTGCTTTCTACCCAAATTTATGTGCATAAATTACGTTGGATAGCAATAATCTCTTATCCATTTCACTTGTCCACTTTGGCCAATCCGAGGCTTCCTTATAGCCATCAAGCATATCTGTCTTTCCTTATTTAACTGACAAATTTAAAAACATTAATGTCCCACAAAGAAGAATATGTAGTATGGTACCAAAAGAATACATGGTAGTTACAGATATATTGAGCTACATAATAGACCTTCCAGACCAATTATTTTAAACTAAAAAAAATTCCACTCTCCATTTATTTGGTATAGTTCAAGAGAGCACAAAAGAATGGACACATCACACTCAAAAGAGTAAAAAAATTAACCACCACTTCAAACTATTTACCAAGGAAAATATGGATTTGACTTTAGAATTGATAATAATCCAATATTAAACAATGATAGACCAATTGTATAGGAAAAAATCACTTTCATTAATCATTTGAAAACTCAATCCACACTAACATTTTAAACAGTTCAGGCAAAATGATGAAAAGATTTTAAAATTGAGAATTGAAATAACAAATTGACCTCAAAAAGTCAACAAAATTTGGCCCATAAGACACCAGGATTTTATGATAAGGCACCAGAAGAGATAACCTCTCTCTTGGGTTTTCTATAACATGCATCCTATAAAATAAGCTTTTTAAAACAAATAATATCTCATATCACAAGGCTCAGCAAGTCCTTTAATTCTAGGTTTACTGCAAAAGATTCAAATTTAGTTAATATGAGGTTTGCATACTCTTCGAGTGGATCAGTATTAGACTAATCAGAATGCTCGAGGGGGCAACATAGAGTAAATTGCACGCGTGATATTTGCATACAGATTAAGAAAACGGAGGCATATCCGCTTCTTTATTAATTACTTAAATGTAGAGATCGCACCTCAATCAGTTGACCCTAAACATGGGCGACTCTTATAGTCGTAAATCTTAACATTCTCCATTTAAAAGGTAAATCGAGCAAAAAAAATTTGATGCTGCAACACCAAACAATATTCACACCAGTAGTCTACACCTATAAATATAGCTACACCATATGAGTATAAATTTTTTGAAGGATATGCAAAGCGTGGACATCTAAGTAGGATTAGTCCACGAACAATTGAATTCCCACTGAAACTTCAAACATATAAAGGGACGCTATCATCCGTTTTCCTCTTGACAGTCAATATCAGATTGGGAACTATTACAAGCACACAAATAAAATATAAGTAGAGAGAGAGAGAGAGAGAGAGAGAGATTAAACAATGGAGGATTTGTATCTTGAAAAGACTCAAAAATAAAAACCAAAAAAAATCTTCATTTCCTTGGAAACAAGCATGTTTAAGAATCATAATATCTAAAATCATAGAATAAAAACCAGGCATTAATCCAGCCAAAAACAAGATCTGAGAAGAACCTTTCATTCACGGAACAAAAAGGTATGAGAGGAAAGAGAGAAATTTATCACCAGAATCAGAGGTTAGTGTGAAAGCTTTAAACTGGGACTCGATTCTTGATAGAAAAAGCATGGCCTCCTTGAAGGGTTTAGAAAGTTCTTGCTCATACTTTGTCAACATTTCACAGTAGGCCTCCATGAATTGATCGAGTGCTGGATCTTCACCGATATAGCTTGTGCTATTGCGGCCCATTGCAGCAACAGATGAACATGCTTCTTCAAGTCTTGCCACCACTTCAGGAGGAGCTCCTATCTGTAAATAATTTTCATTATCAGTACGACTTCATATACTTAGGGTTACTTATTAAACTGTCTTTATCATCACTCTATTCAGTAGTAATAGGGTTTTTGTTACATTACTTTTCCTTGACTCGATTCAAGAGAGTAAATCTTAGGTATAACCTTGGAGAGAGTTTATGCTCAGAGATTTTAGGGTATGTAAAGTTCACTTCAAAACTTGGGATACTCATTTACCTTTTGACAATTAACATAGGCAGTCAAGAGACGATGGTAGTGAGGATGAGCCATGATCTTTGCCTTAAATGACCATTCTCCATCGTTGTTGTTGTTGCTGTGATTGCTACAGCCCGGCCCCATAAAATAATACCCTGTACTTGTAATATTATTATTATTGCTACTGTTATTTTGTTCTTCAACCATGACAGATGAATTACCAGGGCTTTTGTGAAGATTTAGGTTTTGATTGTTGGGGGTGGGAAGAAGAGGGAGATATAGGGCATTGTTGTCTGCATTATGAGAAGTCATGGAAGACATCATCATCGTAGGACACAACGCATTAACGTTGTCCCCAAAAGCTATCAAACATGAAGTGTTACTGGAACCACCAACCTCCATTTCTCTCTCTCACACACACACTAACAAAATTCTGTATTGTTATATGTCTCTCCCTACTATTGCTTGAGCTATCCGTTTCTTTTGTCTTTCTCTTTTTGAGTGTTCCCTGTGCAATGGTCTCCCGAGTTTTATGCTACTGATTTGGGGAAATCCTAAATAGTTGTCCGAGAAAGTTGTATGTTCAGATATTTCCACTGAAAATGGGATTTTAACCTTTATGGTCATTAACAGAAAAGAAATTTTGTGAGGGGAGTGAGGAGAAAAAGATTTGCAGATCGCACGCTTGCAGAGAATAAGGGAGTGACCATGTTATTTGCAAAGCTTTACCTTCTCGAAGAAAACCCTTACAGTACTCTTTGCTTACACTTCCACTGAAACACTGCCATTTTACTGATTACTCAGGACGAAGTTTTTGTTAATTAGGAGTTTAAAGTAATTGAGATGAACGATCAAATCGACGTGTAGTAGAGTAGTGTTTTGCAGTGACGATAGAAATCGTCGGTTTTTGGTGCAGGGAATCATAAGTCCTGTCCTCTGGTTTATGTACTGGCTACTGCTAGTTTATACGAGTTGTCTACTCATTTTCTATTATTCTGTACTCTCCTGGATTGTCCTCTTCTTCACCGGCGCCTTCCCCACATTTTTTTTGTTTTTTTTTTCTTCTTCCTCCTCCACCAGTCCTCCTCCTATAGTATTCATTTGTAACATTGGTTCAGCTGTGCCCATTTGACCTCATTATTTTACATTATAACGAGAAGAATAATAATTTTTTTGAAAAATATATGATTAAAAAAGGAAAAAAAAAATGAGAATACATGAATGCGTTTGAGCCACATTATTTTTAAAGAATGTATTTTAGAATAGTAAATTGATGAAAAATATATGATTGAAAATGAAGAAAAATTTATTGATGTAATAGAAAATATTATTTTATTGAAAAATGTGTGGTTAAAAATGATTAGAAGAATAAAAATGAAAATAATAATGTAGCTCAAACATATGCATAATATTATTTTATTGAAAAATGTGTGTTTGATAAGAAAAGAGAAAAATAAATTATAATTTAAGGAGGGTCAATGCCCACTATTTGAACCTATTTTTCAAGTTTTATTTTTCCTCAATCTTAGTTCATGTGATTTAATTAAAAATTAGTTTTTAGTAAATTTTCATAAAAATTAATTAAATATATGATTAAAAAGTTGATAAATATTGTGAGTTTGTGAAAAATTGAATATGTGGGAAAGGAGGCCAAATAAGTGCTTATTTCCAATTATACTTTTTCCTAATAAAGATAATTTTACAAGTAAATTCAATTTTTTTCTATTTTAAATTACACATTTTTCAAAAAATTACATTTTAAGAAAATCTATTATAGAAAAATGAAGCTCAAATAGTGTGATACCAACATTTTAACATTTGTGCATTAAATTCTCACCCACGAACATAACGTTTGACTCAATTGAAGCTACATTAATGTAACTTGAATAGTCATTGTTTAAAAATAAAGAAATTTTTTTTAACAATTTTATTCTTTTAGTAAAAAAAAAAAAGCGTGCAGTTGCATGGAAATATAACATATAAATAAATATTTTTCCGTGAGGTGAGATGCTCCACACACAATGTTAAAAGATTGAGACACGAATGTCACAAATAATAGGTTGAGAACATGATTGTCAAATTTTACCCGTAACTTATTATTCAAAGTGCAAGTTGATATCTATTCGCTCACTCTCTTAATCTAAAAATTGATGTGCACAATTGTATATGTACATATATATAAACAGCGTTGAGATTACTCTAATTTTTTGCATGACTGAAATATTATATTAGTCATCTCATTAAAAAATTTAAATTATTAAAAAAAAGAACGTAATTTTTTATTTAAATCTAGCATTCAACCCTGGTAAAAATGAATCAATCTTTCATTATAAGTAGCTAAATAGCCACCGCTAGTGAAAAATGTCCAGATCTCAATTAATCTATTGCATGGCAGTTTAATATCTAACTTTATAAAGTTAAGAATAACCTGTATATGTCTAGCTTTATAAAGCCAAGTTTTATTTCTTTGCTTGCTTTAATGCTCAGAATTTTGAAGTAAGACATGCTTTCACAAAGATCGCTTGAAGATTTACACGTGAGAGTCACATATTTGAACACATAGTTTTTATCCATTATGATAATATTATTAAAAAATCACTACAAAAATAATGGCTTTAGGCACAGATTTTCTGTTCCTGAAGTTACTAATAATCTTCACCGACTGAAAATTAATAATGAAGTTCAAAAATAAATAAATTAGTGGTTAAAAGATTGAAGCCTTGAACTTGCGCCTTTGAAGAATTTGAAGCAGTAAGAAGTCAGCATCAACGGTCTATTAATGCAATCTGATCATAGCACATCCTTTTCTAAATAAATACAAACCTTCACAAAATCTTGGTCACTAGTTTTTTTTTTTTCATGCTCTTGCCTTGAAACATTTTATTCTTGTGCAAATGTGACATGTCTAATCAGATTTATAATCCATGCGAACTATCAATTGTGTCCGTGACTCCCTAACAAAAAATTGAGAATACAAAATGTTTAAGCCTATACTCAATTTGTTACAATGGTGAGGTTAACCTCACACAAATCATCTAAAGGGCAAAGCATTGTCCTTGGAAGTTTCAAATTTTTTCTTTCGGATAATAAAAGTGGCATTTAATCTAACTAGAACTTAATGTCGTCAAAAGTACATTGATGCTTAAGACAGCACTTGATCGGTATGGTCTCGAAAAACGAATTCTAAGAACTCTAACAATCGTCCAATCCAATCAATGAAACTCAAATATCACATACAAAACACTGTCCTAGATATATCATTGTCTTATAATTTAGCCTCACAATCTTCATGACCATCATATAAGTTGAATGAGCTCATATTTTGAAAGTATTTATCACATTCATGCTTTAAGTTGACCAGAAGACTACCACCCTGGATTCGAGAAGGTTAAATTTTCACATTTTTTGCTTAGGACTAATCCGGACGTATATCTATCATGCTTGACATCCCTCCCTATATGGTATAATCTGGAATAAAAGGATATGATAGTGTAACGTGAAAGATTATCAACAAAGATATAATATTGATGTAGACGTAACAGATTTGCTTATCATCCTTTCAACATATTTATTCCCTAATTTAGGTGACTTCAGTGCAGACCCACTCCCGCGATGTACTAATAAACAGCTCATTTAACTGCACACTGGTTGTCGTTGGAATACCATTCAGAGTTGATCGAGACATTAAGAATATAGCCATTGTTAGACTAAAGATCTGGTTTAGGTTTAGGGTTCTGTACCCTCATTTATGCCATGACTAAAGAAAGACAGAACGTAAAGAACACTGAACACCAGCAGATTTTTGAAAAGTAGAGAGAGAAGCAAAGCAGATGATTTTTACAGCTAATAGATTGCATGTATATACTAATAGGAGTATAATGTTAAGTATTTATGTATAGTTATTCAGCCAGCTAATAGGCTAGGGCTAGGGTTTCACAAGATTGCTTTAGTGTTTGCTTTACGTCATGTCCTCACCAGTGCCCTCTGGCATGCGGCCAATGGGCTATGATGCAAAGGTGAAAAGCGGAAGAAATCGAGTTTCACAAACATGACATTAGAGCAGCATCAGCATGTAAAAGATCAGTTTTTTTTTTTTTTTTTACCATTAGTCATTGATAAGAATAAATTTAATCTGATAAAAATAACCTCCAGGGTGCCTTCAAAATAATTAGGGCATGTTTATTTCGAATTAAAATCAGATTTTAATTTAAGTTAAAGTCAAATAATTAATACGAATCACATCTTTTATGAATCTCATAGTTTTTCAACCACATATTTCAAAAATTTGTATCACATTCTGCTAAAAATTTAATTTTAATCCCCACCAAACACTCATTTAATCTTTATTGGTGTCTCTTGCCACAAATCGACGGAGGGTAGACTTTTCTGTTAAACTTGTTTAAATTTAATTAATCTACCCTTTATCTGGATTATCCCTATCCACATTTCAGTAAATACTCACTTTTCAAAGTTGTAAAATTAGTCATCAATCACTCAGGGGCTTAATCTCTAGTCTTTTATTTAGCTAGCCCTTGCAAATGTCAATCACTTTCTGAGTTAATTGATTTAATTAGTCTCTTTTCTGAGTTAATTGTTTTAATTAGTCTTCACTTTATTCTTTACCCTTTCCAAATGTCAATCAATAGCACACTTTTTTCTGAGTTAAACTGGTTTAATTAGATCTTAACTTTGTCATAAAGCAAAACCCCTTTCCAGCATGTTACTGAATGGTGCAATAAACAATTAGTAACTCGTGAGCTCCGAGATTAAACTCACAGTTAACTCATTTGTCTTGTAATCATATCTTTCCACTTTAGTTATTCCAAAAAATAATAATAAAAAAAAGTTTCACATTCCTCAATATCTTAATGATTCTTTGTGGGGCCCATCAATTACCCCACCTCTCATTTATCTTAACACGACTTTTATAGTAACAAAATGGTGAGTAGTTCAAAAATATCAATCTTTTTCATTTAATAACAATATATGTTGAAAATTCATATTTACTAATCGTAGTGTCGAAAAATGAACTATTCCTTCCTTTTTTCTAGCGCTATGAGATGAGATAAATTCCTTCTTTATTTCTCGAGATTCAATTGCGCCAACGAACCAGCAAATACGAGCCAGCAAAACGATAACTTCGCGTCATTAGTATCTTTTTAATATAGTCAATTTACCGAAGGACTAATAAGGCGTAGTTTTTTAGGCTATATCTTTTATTTCTCGCCTAGGGACTCGCTAAGGTGCCAGTTGATATAGTGCTATCTTTGAATAATCAGTAAGATAGTTGTTCTCAATATCTTTTATTTCTCGCCAAGGGACTTGCCATGGTGCCAGTTGTCGCTTCAACTTTTTACATTAATAAAATAGTAACTTGAATTTTCATTTCGAAAGGTTAAGCTTATTAGTATTGATGAACATTTGTTTGATAAAAAGAAAGGTTAAGCTTCCCTATTAGCACTTTGTGACGTCTTATCATAATCTTAATGGCCAATAATTCTTTCGCATGACAAGACTCGTATATATTCCATGAGGGTTCTTGGCTATTGCATTGGACATATTCTTGGTAGTGGGACGCAGGGAGATTGAAAAATCTTTCAGATATTTATACCGAGAGTATAACTTTTGGCCGACAACATTTTGCTTTTTCTCATCTATAAATCATGCCACTACGAATGGAGGCGAACTCAGATTCCCAGCAACAATTCTTTGCGATCCACCATTTTTTTTCCCTTACTTTTTAAACACATATTCTTAAAAAAAAAATCAATTAAATCAATTAAGGACTAAATTTTAACTGAAAATCATTTCCATCTGCCCATGTTTTTGCCTGCCAAGATCTTTCTAGCGTGCTGGACCATGCAAGGCTCAACTCCAGCGTAGGAAGCTGGTCACACATAACATGAACATTTATTTTTCACTTTAATTATTGTATGTATGTTATGCGCGCGGTGTATATTGTACATCAGAACACAACACCGTACAGACAATACCTCACAATACAATAAGCAAGCAATTTCTGTCTAGCGTGAAGTGGAAATGGAAATGGAAACTAGCAAAATGGGAAATATTCAAAATCTCCTCAGGCACATTGCTCTCAAGAAATTATCAGCATCCTCAACGAAGCATTTACAATCAAAATGTCCTTTTCTATCTATCAATAAAAAGCAAGCATCACCCCACGATTAGAGGTAAGACGATAACGTCATCAGTCATATATAAACCTAAGTCATACACCAAAGGTCCAATTATAATGGCCTTTAACTCGACCTTTTTTCAGACTTGACCCACGTTTTCTTCAGTATCGGCCTACTTCTAGTCTAGAGTAAAAACTAAATTTACTTAATTTGTCTAAAGTACGTGCAATTACTATGCATGACCTGAGTATAAATATTTCTTTACAAGTTTGAACGGGAATGAAATTTTACTTCACACAACTAGGAAGATCTACATTAAGGAAACGTGTATGAATGATCACAAGATTCCTAGCTCCAAAAGCAGCTGGAAAGCTTGAATCATGGTGAAAGCAGAAGCCTACTCAAAAGCACTATACGTATTTATCTTCAATTGAAAATTTATAAATTCCTGCTTTACAAAACATCAAGCATGGACAGCAGAGGTCCTGTCACAAGGAAGTGGACTTGATGACAAAATTGAAAGAAACATTGCTTAGATGACCATAGTTTCTGGATAACCACTGAGTTCATAGTCCTGCTTGTTCTATGGTCTGGGTGGGATCGGTGAGGACCTTGGGAGGAAATTCGACCATCTGCAATTGATAGGTCCTGGTTCCTTCAGGCCTTGATGCATCAATGAAGGAACGGATATGACCTATTGTATGGTGATAATTGAAGTGTGAAACCATGCGAGTCCCATCAGCCAGCCTAAGTTGAATCGAGGTGGATGGCAGTGATTTACCCACTACTAGTGGTGGCAATCGAGTCGAGCGGGTCGGCTCGACCGCTCGGCTCGTA
>CAIGRB010044655.1:2867-17100 GCA_903798255.1 Fraxinus quadrangulata
AAATTGTAAAAAATATATGCTATAAGTTAGGGGGAGAAAAGACAATATTACTACAAATTGAGTTTTTTCCTTAAAGGTCCCAATGCGCTTCAAATGATTTGACTTTCATAAGTAGAGAAATATATTTATTGACAGTGCTATTTAACATGTCATTTCTCACAAAATTAATGTTTGGGGCCCTGCTTACAACAGATTAGAGACACTTTACACATATGCTTTACTTATACAATTTACTCTATGCTTACCTTGAGTCAAGTGTGTGGGAAGGCTTACTATACTTTTACTTGCTAATGACTGCATTTTTGAGTAATTATATGTTAGTGTTAAAATTTCTTTTCAAAATTAAATTGAATTATTTAACATCTGCATTTTATGTCTGGGGGTTGTTGGGGAGAGACATAGATACATTTGCCTATTGTATGCATAAAAACGTTAAGAGTTTGGAGTAATGGGAGATTTTGTGATATTTCTTGGTCCCTTGTCATTTTGTGAGAAAAATGGGGAGTAGATATTCTTGCTTTCACAGGATGTATATATTTTTATCTACTTGATGTATCTACAACTTTTGATTTCAATTCTGTTAAATTAAGTTTGATGTTTTAGTAGTATCAATGTGTTTTCATGATATGTTGAATTGCATTGTTACTACATCTTAATTTAGCATGCATATTAAAACTGAACATATCTAATTGATTTATAAATTGCCTAGATTATATGAACTACTTGAACAATTTTATTATACTGTTTTCCACAATTTTACATTGGGTGTTAAGTTATTTGTTTCAGGAAACAGGTACTGATTAAATTACAGAATTGTTCAAGTCGTCATGGATTGGCTCGAGCGTCAAAAACATAACATTCATCACTCGATTGTCACCCCACCTTCGCTCGAGCGACAGCCTGTCCCTCGCTCGAGCGACAGTGTTGTCCGTGAAATTTTTATTTCGCGATTTAAAAGCTTTTTACCCAGTCAATTCATTTTCTAACCTACCTATATATACCAAAACACATCTGAACGTGAGAATAAAGATTGATAATTAAGAAAGCTTCATCTGTGAGAGAATTCGTATATTTTATCTTTCAACCATCATCTTGTGAGTTTTTTTTTGTGAGAAAAACATCATTCCTTTAATCCAAATTCCAAATTGCCTTTCCTTTACATCTAATCAGAGTTCTGAAGATCGAGAGAAGTTGACTGGAATTCTTGTATGTGAAGAACAAGGTGTTCTTTGTTGATCCACGGGAGATAGACGATTTCACAAGGTTAGGAGTGCTGCAGAATAGCAGATTCTACAAAGAGCTTTGGCAACAACAGCTAAGGATTGGTGTATGGGAGCACAGGATCCAGGGAAAGCTGTAAGGAATGCAGTCAGGAGATCAGATAGTATGGGTCGTCTAGTCTGATAGACTGTAAGTTGTTGAAATCATTTATAATGGATTGACTGGCAAAGTGTCCGGAGTTTTTCTCAGTTGGGTTTCTCCGTGATCATCCTGGTGTTGATTGACTACTTTTACGTTAGTTATTGATTGATCATACAAACTGCGCTATTCAAAATTAGGAATAAAATGACTTGCATGTTTAATAATCTAGATTAAAAAGTGACTTGTTGCTATTTAATTTGTTAGTATTTTTAAATTTCGCATTATACACATATTCACCCACCTCTAGGTGTTGTTAATGTCGAACTACGCATTTTTCACTATCAATACAAGAGAAATCATATTGAATAGGAAGATCCAAATCCCATAATCAAAAAGAAGGATTTGAGCAATTAAATCGAAAAACAAGGCAATCAAGATTATGTAGTAAGAAGCAAAACCAAGATCAAGAACTCAAAAATTAAAAGAGCCAATAATCTGAATTCAAGATCCGGAATCAAGATCCAATTGTAAAGGATCCGTGATCTTAGCTCTAAAATCATAGACACACATAGCCAGCCTAACAGCACAAATCATGGACACATTTTAGCTAGCCTAACAGCACAAATCATAGACACGTTTGATGTAAATATGCTGCCATACCTTGTATATTAAAGTACTATTAATAGGACTCCTAGAATAACTTTAACTGATATATAATACACACACAACAATAGTTATATCTCTTTTTACAAGTAATAAAAAATTATTAAACAAAANAGATTAATTTTAATATATAAAATACATGTTTACACCACAACAGTTATTTCTGTTTTTATGGTATCAGAGCCTCTGAATCTAATGAGTATGATCTGCCCACTTTTGCCATGACTTTTTCGGTTGTTTATCACCCCACTGGTGGTCATACCTCTGATAATGAACAACCTTTAATCTTTATAAACACCAACCAATTGTAGCGCCTGACTACCTCCAGTTACCCAACTTGGTGTGCTACTTTCTCTTCTCTCCTTTTTGGGTACAATCTTATGGGTTACCTTGATGGAGCCCTCTCATATCCGGCTGTGCCTAGCAAAACTACGTCAACAGATGATGTTACTGCCTATGCTTACTGGTTTAGACATGATCAGCTCCTATTAAATGCCATATTGGCTTCTATTTTGGAATAAATTGCTCCTCTTATTGCTTCAGTACAAACCTCACGTGCCGCTTGGGACAAGCTTTCTCGCTTATATGCCAACAAGTCACGAACACACGTCAACTTAAAGAGGCACTTACTCTCATACAACATGGTGACAAATCCATTATTGACTATCTCCACAGCATCAAATGCATTGTGGATGAGCTGGCTCTAATTGATGCTCCTATATCTAATGATGGCATTACACTCTATGTCTTGCTTGGGTTAGGCCTTAATTATTGTGACATTGTTGATCATATCTGCACTTGCACCACTTCATTGACGTTCGAGGAATTGCATGACATGCTTGTCAGTCATGAGACCTATCTCAAGCGTCTTGATGCTGCAACCAATACGCTGGTTGTTACAGCGAACCCAGCTACACGTGGTAATTCCAACTATCATGGTCATCGCAAGGACTTCACTCGAGACACTCCATCGAGTCAGCCCCGCTTCAACTCCTCCCGTGATGGTTTTCACAAGCTCAAGTGCCAATATTGTGATACTCTTGGCCACACTGCCAAATCTTGTCCAAAGCTCTCTACATCCGCCTCTAGTACGGCCAATTATGTTGGTAAATCACCTGCTACGGATAAGAAATGGCTGTAAGACTCTGGTGTTTCTCACAACATCACATCAGATCTGTCTAATCTCTCCATCCACTCGAAATATGATGGCACTAATGAAGTAGTGATTGGTGATGGTAAAGGTCTATCCGTTACTCATGTTGGCTCTCTTGGCCTTTCATATCCTTCCCACTCATTTCATATTACAAATACTTTATGTGTCCCTGAAATGCATAAGAACCTCATATATGTGCATCATTTCACCAAGTCCAACAATGTACTGATTGAATTTCATTCTTATTATTTTTTTGTGAAGGACCGGTCAATGGGGGTGATATTGTTGCATGGTCATTGTGAAAATGGTGTCTACCTTTTTCCGTCCCTAGCCAAAACACCGTCCTTGATTATTGCCAATGTGGTTGAGCGTACCTCCATCGACGCTTGGCATCGTCGTCTTGGTCATCCTGCCCAGGAAATTGTTTCTCACATTGTTAAACAGTTTTCGCTTCCATTACATAATTATGTTTCGCCGAATAATTGTACCTCATGTCGTCTTAATAAAAGCCATAACTACCTTTTGGTACCAGCTCCATTGTTAGTCATAATCCTCTTGAATATATTTTTTTCGATGTTTGGGGTCCCACACAAATTCAATCCTCTTATGGATATCGATATTATGTGATCTTTATTGACCACTATACTCATTATTGTTGGTTTTTTCCTATGCACCAAAAATCTGATGTCTATCGAATCTTCACTCACCTAAAACCTGTGTTGGAAAAACAGTTTGATCATTCGATTAAAAACTTTTCGGGATCTTAGCTTTAAAATCATGGACACACATAGCCAGCTTAACAACACGAATCATGGACACGTTTCAGATAGCCTAACAGCACAAATCATGGACACATTTGATGTAAATATGCTGCCATACCTTGTATATTAATGTACTATTAATAGGCCTCCTAGAATAACTTTAACTGATATATAATACACACACCACAATAGTTATTTCTCTTTTTACCAGTAATAAAAAATTATTCCACAAAATTTAACGTATATTCTATATTATTAATTTTTTTGATGATTTGACATTGAGGATCTTGGCAATTAAACAATTATGTTTTTTATTTTTATAAAGTATAAAGTTTTATAAAATTTCAATACATCTGGTTATGGGGCTATTTTATGTAGAACATTAAATTGGAAATCTTTTCCTATTCATTTTCACCCACTACTTAGATGATGTGTTAGTTAAAATTATTTCTTACATGCTGAAAAACAGGACAAAAATGCTTAATACTCTATACTTGAGCTGTGTTTAGCACTTTATTTAACACTATTAGATCTACATTTTGTACAAAATTTCTACAAAGAAGTACTAATTCTTTCTAGGATTTGTTCTCATTTGTAAAGAATTGACACAACGATGAGCTAATTGGACTGATTATATTATTGGGCTGATATGTTGGTTTGCTTGTTGGACTCGTTGTTGGGCTGGACTATTATTCTGATTACTTGGTGGCTCTCATTCTATTTGGTTATAAGCATGTTTAACTTACCTAACATTTTTATTTATTGCTGGACAGTTGAGATGTCGCCAAGTATCGCCCCAATGACTGTTGGATGGAGACCTTCTAGAGACTTCTTATATACAAGGGTTTGAATGTAGCTTGGTTGTTCATTCTTTCATTCTCTCAGTTAGAAAACTTGAAGATGATGAAGCTGATTTCAATGATATGAATCACGCTAGTTACATGATTTTATACACCATTTTGTAGACATGAAGCTTCTAGAATTGAGCTAACAATATATCTAACTAACTCCTAAAAATCAGGGAATGCAATGACAATGAATTCTGTTATTCTTGTCTCTTGTTGGTGAATTCTGATACCCCCTCAAGGTGGAGGGTGTTCAAGCACTCTAACCTTGTCCCTAAGAAATTGAAACCTTGAGTGTGTCATTGGTTTGGTCAATATATCTGCCGTTTGGTCTGAGGAAGGAATGTCTTGTATCTTCAGCTGATTGTCAAGAACCTTGTCCATTATAAAATGAGCATCCAACTCTATGTGTTTTATGGGAGCATGATATACCGAATTTAAAGCCAATGCACTTGTATTTGGCTATCACACCTAATGACTGGAACAGATTGTTGTGGTATTCCAAGCTCTTTCATCAAAGACTGAATCCAAATGATTTCTGAAGCATAATGGGCTAATGCTCTGTATTCAGCTTCGGTGCTAGACCTAGCTACTACACATTGTTTCTTGGAGCACCATGATACCATGTTATCTCCAATGTACACGCAATACCCTACAGTAGAATTTCTATCATCTGGACAAGAAGCCCAATCACAATCAGCAAAGGCTGTGATGTCAAGGCTGCTATTCTTTTGGATAGCAAGTCCATGACTTAGTGTGCCCTTTACGTACCTGAAAACTCTCTTAAGTATCTTCCAATGAGTGTCTGTTAGTACTTGAAGGTACTGACTTAACTTGTTTACAGAATAAGTTATGTTTAGTCTCGTGTGAACAAGGTATTGGAGACCACCAATTGCACTTCTGTATAAGGTAGGGTCATTCATTGTTTGCCCCTCAATTTTTGAAATTGGTTTTCCTACAGCCATAGGTGTTAGACTAGGTTTCAGATTTTCATAGCCAAACCTTTTGAGTAAATCCATAGCATATCTTGTTTGACTCAAGTATAAACCTGCGGCATCTCTCTGAACCTCAATTCCCAAAAACTGTTTAAGGTTACCCATGTCCTTGAGTGCAAAATTGGTGTTCGGCTTGTCAATGAACTTTTGTAATTGCTGGCTATTGTTACATGTTATTACTATGTCATCTACATATGTCAAGGCAAATAGCATATCATCTTCTTTTTCCATGAAGAATAGAGAATTATCTGCCTTAGACTGTCCGAAGTTCCACTCCAGTAAGGTATTCTTAAGCCTATCATACCAGGCTCTTGGTGCTTGTCTTAAACCATATAGGGCCTTCTTGAGTTTGCACACATAATTGGGATGCTTCTTATCCACAAAACCAGGTGGCTGGTTCATGTAAACTACCTTATTCAGGTTGCCATTCAAAAATGCATTATTTATATCAATTTGTCTTATCTTCCAATCATTTGATACTGCAAATATTAGCATGATTTTCAGGGTTGAAGCTTTGACAACAGGGCTAAATGTCTCATTGAAATTGATTCCAGTAGTTTGAAGGAAGCCTTTAGCAACTAGTCTGGCCTTGTGCCTTTGCACTTTCCCACTTAAATCATACTTCAATCTAAACACCCACTTGTTGCCAATAACTTTCATTCCAGTCTTTGGTGGCACCAGCATCCATGTTTCATTTTTCACTAGAGCATTATATTCCTCTTCCATGGCTTTCTTCCAACTGCTACTTGACAATGCTTCATCAACATTTGCTAGTTCAGTTGCTGCTAGTTCATCCACTGCTAAGCTTGAGTAAATTTTTGGTTTAAAAATTCCAGACTTACTCCTAGTGATCATCTGATGTCTAGAGTTCTGAGCCATATTCTACCTTGCAGATTTGTTTCCTCTGCTTTATCCTGAAAACCAGTTTCAACCTGTTGAACTTCTGATATCTCATGACCTGCTGCTTTATCCTGATTTATTTCATCATGATATACCATTACATCTTCTCCTTCACCACCAGTTCTTGCTTCTCCATTAATGTGGTATGCTGCAGATGGAACCTCGGGTTGAATTGTAGTAGTAGCAATTGCATTTTGAAGTACAGTGTTATGATTGAGGTCAACAAGAGGAAAGAGGCTCATGGAGATTTTACAGGTTTGAGGTTGGACTTGCTTATTTAGGAACCCCATTTTGAATGGAAATTCTTATTCATTAAATACAACGTGTCTAGAAATGTAAACTCTACCACTTGACCTCAAACATTTATAAGTCACCATAGCCAAGGTAAACACATTCTTGAGAATGAAAACTGAACTTATGCCTTTGATAGGGTCTAAGGCAAGGGAAGCAAGCACAGCCAAATGTCCTGAGTTGTTTGTAGTCATCTTTCCAAATAATGTTTGGTAAGGTGAACTGTGATTAAGAACATGGGTGTAGCTTGTTGATTAGGTAAGTAGCAGCCTTGAATGATTCCCACCAGTAGTAAAGAGGTATTTGAGCTTGAGCTAAAAGAGTTAGCCCGATTTCAGTGATGTGCCTATGTTTTTGTTCAGCTCTCCCATTTTGCACTGAGGTATAGGGGTAGGAATGTCTAAGTTCAATACCAGACTCCAAGGCTACTTTGTTGAAGTTCCTAAACTCACCATCCTAATCTGATTGTAATGACTTAATCTTCTTATCCAGTCTATTTTCAACTAGTTTCTTGAATTGAATAAAGATGGTTAAGGCTTCTGATTTGTGTTTCATTGGATATATACAAGTAAATCTGCTATGGTCATCAACAAAAATTATATAATATATGTGCCCTGTGGTAGAGTTTAAAGGGGCTGGTTTCCAAACGTCTGAGTGAATAAGGTCTAAGGGATTTGAAGCCTATGATGGAGAGGTACTAAAAGCAGAGCATGTGATTTGCCAAGTTTGCATGATTCACAGAAAGTAGGAATTTCATTAGCTTTAATGACTTTATTACATAACTTTAAGATTTGACTCATGACATAATTTGAGGGATGTCCTAGCCTTATATGCCAGACATCAAGTTCAGACTCTAAAACTTGCTTAGCTAGGGACAACTGATCACTACCTCACTTGGCTGTGAAGTGTGGAAGTTATTTTGGTGGTTTGACTTGAGAGCATTACTTTTTGGTTTGAGATTTGGTGGCTGCAACTGATACAATCCTTCTTTAAGTGCTCCTTGTAGTAGGATTCTCTTCATTTGGAGATCCTTGACAACACAACACTCAGCATAAAATTCCATGAAAACGTTGTTATCATTGGTAAGTTGTGAAACACTAACTAAGTTCATTTTAATTGATGGAACATGAATTTATTCAGAACAAGTGACTTGTTATTCATTCCAGTAACCTTTCCATTCCTAATATGTGCAATGTGTAACATATTTCCATTACTAACTAACAATTTTTCCTTACCTTCATATTTTTTGATGGTATGCAGGTTACCTTTATCAGTTGTAACATGGTTGCTCGCACCAGAATCAATGAACCAGGATGGATCTTCAAGGACTCTGGGTGAAGCTACATAGGCTGAGGGTGTGGAGCTGAAGTTCTATTGCCCTGAATTGTTAGGTCTGCTTCCCATGTACCTTTCATCATACCTATTATAGCACCAACTTGCAGAATGGTTACTGAGCCCACAAATTTGGCATGGTCCTCTAGTTTCACTTTGTCTGGCAGTTTGAGTTCTAACTCTGCCCCTTTTTCTTCCTTTGAAGCTTGAAGATCTACCACTGTTAAACCTTCTATAACCTCTGCCAATCACTGAGCCAGTTCTATGTGCCAATTGAACACTTGACTAATTAACACTTAATGATGTAAGGCTGTTTTTGACTTGAGTTAGATGTTGAAGTCGACTTTCAAATGTCATAAGCACAGATGACAATTCATACCAAGATATACTCTCCCTGTTATTGATATGAACCACAATGGATGTGTATTCCTCATCCAAACTTGATAGAACTTGGGTTATCAGATCACTTGGGTTAATAACTTTTCCAGCTATTTCAAGATTATCAGCCAACTGTTTGATGGTGGTTAGGTATTGATCCATTGACATGGATCCTTTCCTGGTTCTCTGCAACTCTCCAGTGAAAAACATCATCCTCGATTTATTTAGTATACCAAAGCTTTCCTCCACTGCTGTCCAAAGCTTGCTCAAACTTGTGCACCCCATCACTTCCATTGCAATTTCTGGAGTCATAGATGAGTACAATCAACCCATTAAGAGTTGGTCAGCTAAATTCCACTTGATGAACTTAGGATTTTGAGTCATTTCCACTGCTTCTCCTTGTCCAACGGTTGTTTGTGTAGCAAAAAACTCTGGTGGACACTCATTTGTCCCCCAGCAGATAGCCTTCTAGGTTATGCCCTTTGATTACAAGCATAACCATATTATTCCATAGCAGGAAGTTGTCCAGTTTGACAGATGATATTTGGGTGATGTTCATTTCGAATGATAAGTTTGGTTAGCAGCAGCCTATGTGACTGGTGTCGTATTGAACTCAGATGGATTTGATTGATTACCGGATTCGGTGTTAGCCATTCTTGGCTCTGATACCAAGTTAGAAAACTTGAAGATGATGAAGCTGATTTCGATGATATGAATCACGCTGGTTACATGATTTTATACACCATTTTGTAGACATGAAGCTTCTAGAATTGAGCTAACAATATATCTAACTAACTCCTAAAAATCAGGGAATACAATGGTAATTAATTCTGTTATTCTTTGTCTCTTGCTGGTGAATTTTGACACTCTCGAACCCTCTCTGCTCTCTCTCTCGTCGTCTCTGTTCTGCACTCTATTTTGGAAGCCTTCTTTAGATCTTTTTGTGTATAGTCCTTGTATATATCTTGAGTGATTTGTAACGGGCTAGAATTGCATCCTTGAGTGGTTTGTTGTGTCGATCAGTTTGAGGGTTTTCTTCTTCTTTGATGTAATCTTGTGTGATACGTCTGAGTGCCATGGTGTTATCCTTGAACAGAGTTTGGTCCTTGATAATATAGTGATTTCTTCCGATTTGACGGAAGCTTAAAAGGGGATTAGGAACTTTGTTCTGAACCTCTTGCTTTAGAGCGAAAATCTCGTGTTCTTTATTTTTGTTGTCGATTTTGCACATTTACTTTCTGTTTTGTTGATTTAAAGTGACTATTTTTTTGAACTTGCTCTTTACACCATTTATAGCTAGTTATCTATGATAGGTAGAGATTGGTTTGTGACTTTTTTTTCCTAAAGAGAGTTAAGCTCAGGGGGAATCAATTGTAAGAAGTTACAATTTGTTCCAAAGGTTTTTCACCCAGAATGAAAGAAAATCGCATCTAAAAGGATGGAGACCTCTTGCAATAGTAAAATTGGAATTACTTCAAGGGTATATTCGACTTTTGGAGAACGAGTCGAGCCTAATGGATGGGCTCGCGGTCCGCTCAGCTCTACTTTTTTGGAATCTATTTTCAATATAAACTCTAATTTTACCTTTCTTTCAATTTGTATATGTAAAACATGCTTGCATACTTCTAACGGAATTCAAATTGAAAAACTTACTTGAAACCACCAAAACGAGGTTGAATCACTTGCATTTTGTTTGCTTGTCTTCTACACTGTTTTGTACTCAAAGTAAGAAATTTGATAGCCACAATCCAAAAACCAATTTAGAGATGATATACTTCAAAAATCAAGTCACCACCCACATGTATTTTTTCTCTCTTGATTTTCATATGAATTTGTGTATGCATTATTTTTCTTTTGTGGTGGAAGTTGTGAATTGTGAGGAGTTGAGTTTCAAATTTAATTTTCTCAACTTCCTCAACTTCTCCCTCCAATAACACTTTCATATAATCCGGGTCAGGTCGGGTCACCCACATGGGCGACCCATTTTCTTCCAACAGTTTAGAAAACTAAGTGTTGGATTACCGTCACAAAGACGCCATGCCCTGCATTCCATCAATAACTTGGGACTGACCATTAGTTTTAATCACGAATACAAATTATACCAAATATATAAGTTCAATGAAATTGAGATATTCGAAACTCGTGACTAAAATGAAATGAAATTGTAATTTGGGTGATCTTCGAGAATTTTTTTTCTATTGGTCATGCATATAAATATGTTTATAAACATTTAAATAACTTTTTATCCACATATTTCATGAAATATACAAGTAGTACATATATATATCCACCACTGAAATCTATCTATTTATAAACAAAACCGTTTATAAACACTTCATGAACATGCTTTTAAATTCTTGAGCAAAATGGTTTACAAGATGAAATCTATTAGTCGAATCGGATTTTGTTAGAATGATATTAGCAAGTTGCAGTAAATGAAATTAAACTAATAAAGAGAGCTATGTGATAAAATATATCAAAAATAAAAAATAAAAATTTGTTGAATCTTATTTAATTCAGCATACCAAATATATAACTCATGAGAAGCAAGGTAAGGTGAAAGTATACAATAAATATAAGTGATTACCAATTAATTTGGTGAGGTCTTTGTTGTTAAGTCAACTATTGCATTTATTTGATATAATAATTTGATGACTAAGCTAGTTTTCTTGGTGCAAATTATTAATTACTGCTTAGGGTGTGGAATAATATGATTTTTAAATCAAATTATGGTTCTAAAAAATCTATTTGGTCTGTAACTTATAAGTTTGGTAGTTGGTTTATCAATTTCAACTTCTTAAGAAAATTGTGTTTTGAAGAATTCTACACCTCCCTCTTTAGTATCTATGGAAACTTTCATTTTGCTCTATTAATATGCAACTATATTGGTTGTGTCAATCTTAATCTCATCTTGTTATGATGTTTCCTTGGATCCTTCACTCTTATGAAAATGGAGTTTTTTAGCCACGAAAAATCTATTTCTAATTAATTAAATCGTTGGTCATTTAATTTATTGGGTGTCTATACTCTCTTGTTGCATTTGTATCTTTTTTATTGGAATAGTGAACCTTTTGATAATGTATAGTTAAAAAATAGGAAAACGATTTTGGATTTTCATGCAAAATATTTTATTTAAGAATATGAAATTGAAAATGAGTTCGAAAAAAAAAATTAAAATAATGGTAGACAAACATGAGCCAAATCTGATCTGATGAGCTTTATCAAATGAGCCCTACTACTTGGCCAGGCCAGCAACCTTTTCCTTATCAATTGCCTCCAAGCTAACATCCTACCTTGACCAATTTCTGTAATTCCCTTTTCAATTCCATGGCTTTAGCCATCAATCTCGGATCACCTTAAATACCCCCACTCTTCGCCATCACTCTACAAACAAAAACGAATTTACACTCTTTTGTGTCTAATGCTTTGTTCACATTATTTGAGGAATTTTAGATTATTTTTTTTCTTTTTTACGCACTAGTGGATTTGAGTGAAATGAGGAATAAGAATGAGTTTTGGGTTGGAGGGAGTAGTGGCGCCGATGTTTTGCGGTGGCGGCGCGATGCGGTGACGGCGGTGGGTGATTTGGTTTTGGGGTGGGGTGGGGGGGGGAAAAGAAGATAATTTTTTCTTCTTCAATCACATCTTCCAGAATCATCTGTGCAGTATTCTTTCCCTCTCATTTTCCCAATATCTTCTTCCCATAGTTAAAAAGTGGAAATCCCAAATAGTTTCTAATTTCATTGATTTAAATCTCTGGTTAAATCAGAAGAAGAAGCACAATCGATCACATAAACGAAGTTTTACGTTCAAATATTTCTTTGTTCTGTTTGTAAATTAATGGCTTTAAGGTTACGAAAGCTGAATATTTTTGCAGCGTTTTGCTTGATCGATATCGCGTTTTCGGGTGAGGTGAGATTAAGCCCCTGTTTGGTAGCTTTAAAAATTTCAAAACAAAGTTTCGAATAGTATTTTTTTGAGAACGTGTGGTTGAAAATAATGAAAAAATTATTAGTTTACTTGTAGAATATTTTATTTTGTGAATGTGTAATTGAAAATGATTTTGTAACAAAAATTAAATTAAATTAGAGATTGTCAAACAGGGGCTAATCGAAATAATGAGACTTGAACAATAAAATATATAAAAATAAATTTGTCTAGTTTTATTTTTAACGAGAAGCAAGACTTGGAGTGTGTACAAATTAATTCTGTGAGGCTTTCGTTGTTGAGTCAACGACTGGTGCAAATTATTAATTTTTGATTAGTGGCGTGCAATTATGTGATTCTTATTGTTACACAGCAACATCATTCAGGAAGAATACCAAAGCCAAATCCCAAGTATATAGAGTAATTTTGAGCAGCAGAACAGGTTCAAGTGGAATAGCAGAAGAACGGGTCCAAAGTTAGTTTATCTGTAGGAAGAATACCAAAGCCAAATCCCAAGTACGTGAGAGTAATTTTGAGCAGCAGAACAGGTCCACGCTGGTCAGTAGAAGAACGGGTCCAAATTTGGAAAGTCTAGAACATCTAGTTTTGCATTCTACTTCATGTTTATCTATTTCTGTCATTTACTGGCCGTTGCAGTTCTTTTGGCTATAATTCAGCAGAAGTTGTTGAACTTGGCTTATTTAAAGTCATGGATGTGAATAAACAATCATCAATCATTTATTCAATTGCATCTTGTGGTCTCTCTCCCCCAGAGAGAACTAATTTTTTTTTTCTGCCACTAATCAGCAAGCTTCTGACTGGGACCTATCACTTGTATCAAAGGTTTAAGCCAAATGTACGGGGAACTCCTACCCCCTCTCACATGATGTGGGTCGGACCCACCTCAATAAAAAAGTAAAAACAAAAATGAATTGCCCACCCAACCCCCCTATGCAAGTTGTAGCTGTGAACCCCCACCCTATAAGTGCAGCACATCTTTGTATCAAATTATGGTTCAAGAAATCTAATTGGTTTGTAATTTACAAGTTTGGTAGTTGGCTCAGCAATTTCAACTTTTTATAGAAAATTATTGTTTGTCTAATTTTTTATTGTGACATCGTGCATTGATGCTCAAGAAGTCGCTCACATATTGCACGAACCTTCTTCCGTCCAACTCCCTCGACGTTTCTATACTTCTCTATCTAGAGTATCTGCGTGTCTTTCATTCTGTTTTGTAAATATGCAACTATATTAGATAATGTTGATTATAATCTTCTCATATTTGAGCAAAAGGAATTGTATTGTCTAATTTTTATTTTTATTTTTTTGAAGGGAAATTGTATTGTCTAATTCATTGTTGTGATGTGGTGCAATAAGTTTTGTTTAATTCTCGAAAGCCATGGAGTCGCATCTATCAATCTTTAACTTCGCTATCTTCGTTAACTAGGTCTTGTCAATTTTAATCACTTCCTCTTTTTTCTAATGTTTTGTTTAATTACACTAAATATATTTCAAATTACTTAAATTGCCATTCCTTAAATATATTAAGTTTTTGTACTTCTCTTGTTGAATTACTTATAAGGAGATTGTCATATTCTTCTCCTCCAACCAAAATAATGAACTAAT
>CAIGRB010044658.1:2537-12570 GCA_903798255.1 Fraxinus quadrangulata
AGTGGGGGTGAAGATGGAGAGATTATGCTAGATTGGGTTGGGTACTGGGTATGGTGGATTGGGGGATTTTTTAGAAAGGGAGATTTTGACAGATGGGAGAAGGTATTATGTTAATAGGTTATGCAATTTTCTTTTTAAATAATAATTATCACCTGAATGTTGAAAAAGAATAATTAAAACTAAAATTTAAAAAGAAGGGTTATAGGTAATTTTCTCCTTTAAAAATTGCTCAAATTCAACAAAAAATAACTAAATCAAACTTGAATTGGACCTAGCCCAAACCGACCCAACTCAAACTTGATCGGTTTGGGTTGGATTGAGTTTTAACTAATAATTGAATTGGGTGGATTAATTTTAAATTAAACAGATCATGTTAGGTTAGATAAAAACCCAACCCAACCCAACACATGCTTAGGCCCAGCTCAATTATTCTTTATAAAAAAAATAAGGACGTTATCACATTTAATATAGTGCTCGAGTCAAGTAGATCCCTAAACACTCACTGCCAAATGCATTCCCCATGCCACCTATATCAATTATTACTGTTTTCACACACTAGAACATGATAGTTATTTAAACGACAACCAAAGATGATATGCAAGGCAACTTTGGTGGTGGGGAGTGGAAAGCAATGACCGGGTAGTTACATAGACAGAGAGATTTGTTGGATGTCGAATATGAAATCTTTTCTTTTGTTTCTTTTACTTATTATATGTATATGTATTTTCGTTTTCTTATTCAACGTACTATATTGTTTTAGTTTAACCAAAAATTTGGACACGGAGCATTAATAGGTACTACATCGTTAACATATAAAAGTTTGGGACAGTAATGCTAAAAAAGTAAAGATCGGAGATAAAATAGTAAAAGGGATTAACAAGTGGGAAGCAGTTGAAATTTAGTCAAATTAATAAGTCCGATTTAGTGAATCGTCTAACGGCCACATACTCGTTAATCCAAGCTCTAAAGTCTCTTCCAGCCCTGCCGTAAAGGTTTGTATGCATAACTTAGCTTCAACTTTTGGCATATGAAACTCGTATGAGTTGGTATATTGACTTCAAATGTATTATTGCAAAGCTATGCTATTTGCCCTGTACATGTCCAGGGAGACACTTGTTTCCCTGACATTGGCCAGATAAATCCCTGGCATTTTTCATCTAGACTCTTATGGTATAAGATACATAAGTGAGCGGATCTAGTGCAAGTGGGAGTTTATAAGTATTATGCCCTAGGTCCAATCAACTTGGGACATAAACACTTTATATATATATAATCGATGCATATTATATTAGCAAATAACATTCTTAAAAAAGATACCCCTTAAGAAAATGGTAGAAACTCTATATGAATTATGAAAATGTCATCCTTCGTCCTATCAATACTTGAAATTGTGAGGGTGTTTAGCTAAGATTGAAATACCTAAGCCAGAACAAGTGAAAATCGGTCCTAATACCATTGATTGCATATTTATTTGATACGCCAATAATAATACTGCAAATCATTTTCTTGTATATAAATCTGAAATTTAAGATATACACGAAGGAACAATAATTAAATCAAGAAATGTATCATTCTTTGAGAATATTTTTTCATATAAAAACAAAGAAAATGCAAGTTCAAATAAAAGAACTTATAATACTACAAATGGCACTTGAAATGGGGAAGAACTAAGGCTAGTAAAAGGACTAGAATATCTACTTCGTTTGGCTCATATTTTCTAACATATATGGTAGAAAATGACCTCAAGACTTTCAATAAAACAATGTCTACACTGAAAGTACTACATTGGAAAGAATCTATCATTAGTGAGATGGATTTTATAATGCAAAATCATACTTGGGAGTAAGTTGATTTACTTTCTGGAAATAAACCTTTAGAGTGCAAATAGATTTTCAAAAAGAAATTAAAATCGGATGGATCCATTAACAAATATAAAGTTAGATTGGTTGCCAATAGATATAGACAAAAAGAAGGACTTGACTTCTTTGATACGTACTTACCTGTAACTAGAATCGCCTCAATAAGGTTGTTAATTGCTATTGTGGCATTACATAACCTTGAGATTCATCAAATGAATGTAAATATTGCGTTCCTAAATGATAAGTTAGAAAAGGAGATATATATGCAACAACCCAAAGGGTTCGTCATTTCTAATCACAAACAAAAGGTTTGTAAACTATTTAAGTCCTTGTATAGATTGAAACAAACTCCTAAATAATGGCAGCAAAAGTTTGACAAAACGATATTTTTTAAGAGTTTAAGATAAACAATTGTGACAAGTATGTATACATAATACATACACCAAAAGCCAATGTGATTGTATGTCTATATGTAGACGACATGTTGATAATGGCCAATAGTCAGGAAATAATACTAAACACCAAGAGAATGTTAACGAAACAGTTTGATATGAAAGATTTGGGTGTGCGTGAAGTAATAGTAGGGATTAAGATCTCTAGAACATAAGAAGAAATTATACTTTCCGAATCTCGCTACATTGAAAGTATACTTAAAAGGTATAATGTAGTTCAGTAAAGTCCTGAGAAAACCCCTATTGACATAAATTTATACTTAGTCAAAAATACGGGTGAATGTGTATCACAACTAAAGTATTCACAGGTTATAGGTAGTCTATAATGTATATTACAAACTGTACTCTATCGAACATAGCATTTGCTGTGAATAAATTTAGTAGATTTATAAATAATCCAAGTCATGATCATTGGAAGGTTTTAACAAGGTTCTTAGGTACTTGAAGTATACATTAACCTATGTATTACACTTCACAAAATATCCTATGGTATTAAAAAGATATTTTGATATGAATTGAATATTCAATATATAAAATTTCAAGTCTACTAGTGGTTATATATTTACCATTGGTAGAGTTATTGTATCGTAGAAGTCAACAAAGTAAACGTGTATAGTTCGATCAGCGATGGAATTAGAGTTTATTGATTTGGATAAAGTTGGAGAAGAAGCAGAATGACTTTATAACTTCTTGAAAGATATTCCATGCGGCCTAAGCCGGTACCTACAATTAGTATATATTGTAATAGTTAATCGGCTATTGAAAGAACTCAAAGCAACATATGTAATGGTAAGTCTAGACATATATGTCGTAGACACAATATTATTAAGCAACTGATCTCTAATGGTATCATCTCCATAGATTATGTGAAGTCAAAGGAGAACATCATGGATCCACTTACAAAAGGTTTACCGAAAGATCAAGTACGTTACTTATCGAAAGGAATGTGATTAAAGCCTACTATGTAATGATCTTTGTAATGGTAATCATGCCTTGTTGACTAAAGATTATAAGATCTTGGTTCAAGAGAACAACTAAGTTATGGAGATTCAATGAATCACTTGGGAAAATATTTCCTAACTCATTTTCTATGATAATTAAAATGCTTTCTGTAGAATGTTAAGGTTAATATATCACTTTAATAATTCCCATATCTTGATTAAGTCAAGTGGAGTAGAGTAGAATACTCTTAATAGAAAGTCGTCTATGTAAGTTTGAAGTGGGACCGTCTTAATGAAAATTGTTCAAACGTTGAAATTTTCTAAACACTTATAAAACCCAATAGTAATGTAGGGCCAGAATTAACCAAGTCATGAGAACCATGAAAGATTTAGGAAAAACATCTGTGTGAGTATTATTATCTTGATTTAAAAGTCAACGGTTGAATGGTTCAAGATATCACGTTCATCAATTAGCCAAGTAAATCTGACAGTATTTCACTAAAGAATGTTCAAGGCCGGAAGCTACCTTACTAGATGCAGTATTTTTCTGCTCTCTCTACGGTGCATCATATTTCCTTATAGCAAAGCATATTCAAATTTTCATTCATGTAGAGGATTGTTGGAATTTGGTTTATAGAATGAAAAAAGAAAAATTAGTTAAGTTTACAACTTAAAAAGTGATTTTATGTCAATTTCGACCAAATATTCGAACTTGATCCTGTAGTCAAATTATAAATATAAATAGACTACTTTGTTCTAGTTGTCGAGTATATCGTCGTAGTATATTTGGAATCTCAAAAATAATTCTAGATAAATGAGGAATTACGGTCCAAAATTAGATAGAAAAGAGAAAAATTGGCCGGAATAAATGCCTAACTCCATAGCTCACCTATCGCTCGAGCGATAGGCGAGCGAGAAAGGTCTGTTGAATGAGTGTCACTGTCCCTCGATCGAGAAGTTGACGATATGCTGGGCAAGGGATGCTTCCCTTCGTAAAGGTTGCTGAGTTTATAGCGTGACGCTTCACTCACAATCCTTCATCTTCTATAAATAAGACAATTTGGACATCCATTATGCATTCCATATCATTTTTACATGAGCATTACATCAAAAACTCTTGCAAAAGACTCTCCAAAAATCATTCAAAAAACATTTATTGTAGAGGGAAAATTTTAGTCCAAAGTTCACTGTTACTTGGGGTTTGAAATACTTTTACCATAAGTTGTATCTGTTGTATCTTGAGAGACAAGCGTCGTAAACTGATAGCACAATTACGAGGTAATTTTGTCTTAAAGAAAAAATGTTTTCACTTGTCTCGAATTTCATTCTTCACTTTCTGTCTTTCTTTCTTTTTTCTTTTCATTTCTAGAATTTAATTACGCTCCAACAAATTAAATTTAAATATTTCTTTGTCTAAACAACCATTTCAATATACTTTCTACCAACATGATTTTCTCTCTTCTACTTCAATTTATTTACTTTCATTTTAGGCTAGATAAAAGACACGTAGCTAGTAGTATTGAGTTGTAGATATAATAAATTGAAGATCAATTGCAAGTTCTTTTACTTGTGTGCATAAAGCCGTAAACTGCGATTTACAAAATACATTATTAATCTGGTGAATATTTATAATAAAACAAAATATACTTGTCTAAGGGTGGACCCAAATTAGTGTTCGTTTGGAACCTCTCGTTGTCGACAAGTGAATGTACATAATGTTTTCAACTTTCAATTGGGGCGGCTTTTGGAGTACAAATTGACAAGCGTACATGATGACAACAATTTTCATGTCTTATTCTTCACATGGGACTGCACAGCACAGATAAATAATTAATGCAAGTCAATATATTTACAACTATAAACAATTATTAACAAAACTCATCTAAGAACAACTAATGGGTAATTATATCAATGTCTGGGGACTTGTGCAAGTAAAATTCAAAATCTTCAGAAGTATTTTAGTTTAGACCATTAAATATGAGACAATTATTAATTATTTCTATTATTTTATACCGGCAAAACTATTTTTTTCACAAAAAAAAAAAAAAGATTATATATACACAATTCTATTTATTAATCACATACATGACTGTCGGAGAAATATTTTTGGATATGAATGTCTTCATTAATATTCTATAGTTCCTTATCCATGATTCAATAAATTAATATCCACAAAGAAATTATATGCAAATATTTAATTGAGAAACTTTCTTCCATAATAAATATATTTATATTAAAAGGTGACATAGAAAAAGGAAATCATTACACATATTAAGTGGGAGGTATATTTTGATAATTCACCTAAAGTACAATAATAAGTTTAAGGATTACATTGAGCAAAGTTTATGTGCTTATTACCTAGGAGATTTTAGCTGGGTTTCGAGACAAAAATTATTCCATCCATTCCACAAAAATAGGCTTGCTTCCATGTTCACATTGATTTCGAAAATGTAATTAGTATAGTTGAAAATAGAAGTTGTTCTTACATTTTTCCTAATATACCCTACATTAAATAGTAGTTTAAGTAGGAATGGTTAATATTTTTTGATAACAAGGCACGGTAAATAGGAGTATATAGAAAACTAATAAATATTCTCAGGAAGTAGCCTATAATTTGAGATAAACGAAAAAAGAAAAGCAAACATATTTTTATGGGAGAAGTATTGTTTTGGCTGTTGTTACTTGCATTGGTGTTCTTTATCCGTTTGGCATTGTTTTAATTGAAGGCGCACTTTTTTATTGTGGTTAAAGATTCTTTTATCGTGCCGGAATAGCAAATCAAGTGTTCCATTTAAATTGCTGAGTGTGAAGTGTTGTTTTAATTTGATAATCTATGGCGTTCGTTTACTTTGGAAATTCCCATAAGCATGAGCCAATAGTGAGTTGCTTCCCTTTCTTGCTACCTTCCGATGATGATAAGCTTTGCTGTTATATAGGCTTGAGATGATACGTTACTTTTGGATGATTAATTCAGAGGGGGGCTTTATAAAAATGAAGGCATATTTATTGGTGGGGAGTTCCTTGTAATAACTCGAAATCGAACCCAAACAATAATCACGATAGATTTCAAGTCACGTATTAACGCTCTCATTAAGACAATAATTGTCCCTGACCAAAGAATGCTTAAGGGATCTGTTAGCTTGTGACTCAAATTTTATGTGATTTGGAAGTTTGATTATGGAGAGAGCCCAAAAAATTTTGATTTGGAAGTCCGACAGATAAAGAATCAAATTTCAGCATGGGTTGAGAATTTGATTAGGAAAATGACTTTGGAATAGATGAAAAAAGTATTTTGGAAGCTTTAAGTCTGGGACGGGGTGCCTAGTCAGTGATAGTGCAAACGGATGCAACAAGCGCGACGTCCCAGGTAGGTGACGATGTGTTGCCACCTGGATTTTGACTTCATTTTTTGTTCTCTATTTCATCCATAACTCCACGATTTAACCCTATATATACTTTACATGGTTTAGGTTCTTCAAAGGCTTTACTAACAATGAGAACATTGTTGTATACATTAGAAACTTGAGAGGGTTGTTTAGATTTAAATTGAGAGTATCAAATCTTGTAAACCAATTTTAATTTCTTAGTATATTGAAATTCTCTTCTTATTCCACATAAATCTCATGGTCTCGTGTGATCCATTATTTTTTATATTGTTCTTATTCGTGGCTTTATTATTCGTAACAAGTGGTATAAGTTTTATTACCAGGTTATTGCAAATTGGCTTGTTTTACAACAAATTGGTATTAAAGCCAAGGTTTTTTTTAGCTGTTTCTTGGGAGGTCCAAAATTGTTACTAAAATGAGGTTTGAACAATGTCGATTGTTTCAGGGATGGCAACTACAAAATTTGAGATTCCACTTTTGGATCTCAACAGTAGATTTTCTTTGTGGCAGATCAAGATGCGAGCAGTTCTTGCTCAATTGGACTTGGATGATGCTTTGTTGGGGAGGATAGAATGCCCACAACAATGACTATGGAGGAGAAACAGTACAAGGATCTAAAAGTCCTATCACAGATACATCTTCATCTTTTTAATCAAAATTTTTAGGATGTGGTAAAGGAGAAAAGTACCGCTGGTTGTGTTGAAATTGGAGCAATTTTGTATGATAAAGAGCTTAATTAGGCAGTTACACTTGAAGCAGCACTTGTATTCTCACCGCTTAATAGAAGGTAGATTTTTAATGATCATCTATTAGTATTCAAGGAAATTGTCGCTGATTTGAAAACAGTAAAGGTCAAGTACGATGAAGAGGATTTAGCATTCATATTGTTATATTCATTGTCGCTTTCATATGTGACTAGAGATCGAGATACTCTCACTATGGACTAAGTATATGATGCGCTTTATTCTAAGGAAAAGTTGAAGAATTTGGTCGTCGGATCTCAGGCCTAGACGAGGGTCTTATTATTCGTGAGAGAAAGACAGGTGACCATAGAAGGGGCATAGTCAAGGGTAGAAATAGTGATAAAGTCTATTGTTATTACAACAATTAGCGACACATGAAGAATGCTTACTATGAGTGGTGGAACAAGACTAACTTTGCTACCACAGATCAGAATGACCAATCATAAAATTCTGGTAATGCCATCTTGCTGAAGAAGATGTAGTGATTGAGATCTTTTGGAGATTTCTGACAATGGCTCTAAACTTGACGAGGATTAAATTCTTGATACAACTTGCACTTTTTATCTATGTTGTAATCGGGGTTAGTTTTCTTCATATGAAGCAGTTACAAGGGGCTTCGTAGTAATGAGAAATAATGAACCTTGTAAAATAGATGGTATTGGTAAGATCAGAATCAAGATGTTTGATAGGATGATCAGACACTTGGATTAGTAAGACATGTACCAAGTTTAAACAAAAATATCATCTCCTTGAGTGCTCTTAATTCAAAAGGGTGCAGGTATACGGGTAGAGGTGGAGTTCTGAAAGTTAGCAAGGGCACCAAAGTTGTGTTTTGGAAAGTTCTGGTTATATGTTTTAGAAGGTTTGATAGTCATTGTGGAAGCAGCTGCAACTTATGGTTTGATAAGTAGTAACTCAGGTAAAGTTGATTGTGATTATGTTGCTTATGGTGATTCGAGCAGGTTTGATAATTCGACTGGAGCTAGTAGTAAATCGAATGATTCAAGTAAGTTTTTCCCGTATGATAGTTCTGCTGGTAAGCAGGGCTTGAATTTTGTTCATAGTTGTTGAATATGCTCGGATGGGGCATGTTGTGCATAGAAGGGCATGGTGAAAGACGTGGAAAATGATTTGAAAAGTGAAAACTTAATTCATTGCTATGAAATTTATATCAAAGTGGAGCTTGTTAGGTTATAATTCAAATTCCTTGTGATTTGAAAATTTAATTCATGAAGGAAATCTAGATAATTTTGGTTTGGAAGTCGGGATAGATAAGTGATCAAATTTCATCATGGATTGAAATTTTGATTGGGAAAAGGACTTTGAAATGGATGAATAAGTGTTTTGGAAGCTTTATTTCCGAGATGAGGCACCGGTAGTGCAAACGGATGCAACAAGGCCGGCTTTACTTCATCAATAACTCCAAGATTTGGCTCATATATATACTTCACATAATTTAGGTTATTCAAAGGCTCAACTAACTATAAGATCATTGTTGTATACAATAGAAACTTAAGATGATTGTTTAGATTTAGAATATCAAATCCTGTAAAACAATTTTAGTTTCTTGGTATATTGAAATTCTCCTCTTCTTCCACATAAATCTTGTGCTCTTGTGTAATTCATTATTTTTCATATTACTCTAATTTTCTCGTCTTTATTATTTTGCCTGATTCTCATCAGGATCCAAATATGCTTCCAAGATACAATGGAATCAATATAATGTTTGTGCACTTAACAATGATAGATCCAACACCAAATATATATAAGAAATTATATGATTCTTTGTAATCTGGTTCTATTTTGATGAGATTCGCTTATGCCTAACTCATTTTTGGATAGTTTTCTTGGCGATATGTTGAGGGATGATGCCAATTTATTAACCTCGGAAATGAGATTAACAAATTCCTCTTACCTAGACAAAATTTTTCCTTCCTACATTCACCGATTTTATGCTTGATCAAAACAAGAAGAGAAGTGTCTATTTAAAAGTAGGATATTCATATTTGCATGTATTCCTTTGTTTCAAACTATGCTTATTTATAAATTTATAATGAAGTTATGGGGATAATTAAGTCATTTCCCTTGATGACACGTGGAGTCATAGAATAGTGAACTTCTAATTGAATATGTAAGCTTCATGGGTCTACGTGATCTTCATTCATTAATTATAAAGCCATGCTTTTAATTTTATTCACGTGTGCTTTGATAATGATTTTTGTTGATGGAGAATAGCTGATAAAATCAATTAAAAGTACATTTGCTCGTTGTTTATACTCATGGTTCATCATAAAGACTTGTATTACACAAATGCTCGCTAGTAGAGGCATATGTTCGCTACTAATCTTTTGTAAATTTCAATTGACAACAATGAAATTAGTCCTACACAAATTTGTATTTAACAAGTCCCAAGTACATATTATATAGGTCAATTAAACATCGAATTCTTCTAAAATAATTACATAAAATTCTAATAAAATAAGAAGAAACTAATTATGTTCACACTCCTTTGTGAAATTGTATTTTATTTGACTTTTCTCTTGTTGATTATATATATACATGCGAAAAAGAATTCTAAAACAAAATGAGAGGTTGCTAACTAACTTTGACTGCATTAATCTCAATAGCTATGTCACCCACAAAATTTAAAGA
>CAIGRB010044661.1:0-22882 GCA_903798255.1 Fraxinus quadrangulata
CAAAATTTGAAATTTGAAATTTAGTATGGGGTTAGCTCACCCCACCGTCCCTCACACTAAATCCATCCCTAATTGTTAGCTAGGATTTTCTCAATAGATGCCGAGTTTCGTAGTAATAATAGAGAAATTGAATTCGGTCTAGGAGAACTACTTTCGACGACTGCATGGTCCTTGTTGAATTAAAAGAGAGTTTACAGGACTAAAAAATCACCAGGTTGTATTATTTGAAGATATAGAGGGTAAAAAGCTTGGTTGGTCTTGAACTATAGAATATGCCTATGTTTGACACCTTTAATTTTTTTTTTCTCATTCTCATTCTCCTTTTTTTTTTTCTCATTTTCATTTCAAACACACATTCTCCAAATAAAATAATATTACACACAAATATAAAACTTTTCATCACTTTTTCACCACACATTCTCACATCAATCACTATTCCAAAATTTCTATTATCATAAAAATGAGATACAAACACAAGCTATACTAACTGGCTTTATCATTATTTGCATATTAGGCCCCTATTTGGAATTTGTAGGAATTAAAATCTAAACTTTAATCCAAATCAAAGTCAAAGTCAACGACTAATATTAACCATATATTTTATGGTCTCACAACTTTTCAATAACATATTTCATCAACTTCTATCAAATTTTACTAAAAATCTGATTTTAATCCATACTAAACAATGGCTAGGTGTCATGCTAACGTTTTGGTGGGATGTCATGCCCTTCAAACGTAGGACATCATTTTGTAATTTTAGACCAAATTGCATTTTGGAATAAATAAAGTACACGATGTGAAGTTGTGTTGAGAGATATTACACCAATAACGTGCATAAATTATATTCTCAAAACGTATATTTTATGAGCGTAGAATCGAACATAGTTTCGACTTACCAAAGTAGGATTTGAGAAGGCCATATGATAATTATTGAAGTCGAATACATGACGACGGATTTAATCATTTCCATTCTTCAACAAAAAACATTTCCTATAATCAAAATAATAATTAGTTTTTCTTAAATCAATTCTCAAATTCAAAGAAATCAGAAAACAAAATAGGAGATGCAAGTGATTGGATTGATTAAGGCAAGTGTTCGACACTTTTTCATTAAGATGAGTTTGTCCCGCATCGGTGCTAACAATTTTTCGGCAATCATCTCCCAAAATACAACGACTATATCTATCCATAGGAGCACTTCAAATAACTTACACCAATGAACTCGAATGGAGTTTCTGATGTTGAGAAATTGTGTTCAAAATCAATAAAATGTGTGTGAAATGATAAAAAATGAGAAACGGGCAAATTCGTGGCCTATGCGACTGCATAGGCGACCGCATGGCCATCGTCAGGGAGTTCAAGTCCTTGTTCTGGCTCCTCTATGCGGCTGCATAGAGCAATATTTTTGGCCGTTGGAGGCCCTTTTTGACCGTTTAGTTTTTGAATTTAGTGGCTTTTTACTTTTTATTTGGTACTATTTCATGCTTCTAATCAAGGCCTATATATAGGAGATTCATGTTCAAGATTATATACATGAAAACACTTGAGATTCATATATCATTTCAACATTAAAAATCAAAATCTGATTCTTTATCATATTCATTAATTTCTTTAGTATTATCAAGGTTTGGTAAATTACACATAGTGTTTGAGTGTTAATTCATTACAAGACTTGTTCAATCCTTTAAACCATTTGCCGGAATTCCTTCAAGCAAATGGGCAAATATAGTTTGAGGATAGCGATCTCCCATTCAAGCCTTCCATTTTGTTTCGGTGTTTTGTTCGTGGTTCGTTGAAGATTGTTGCTGATTTTAGTGTGTTTCTTTTTCCAACTCCGATGCCTTTTACAACCATCTTGACAACAATCTCAAACTATAGACTCCTGCTATGGAGAGTGAAACAACTATGGCGACGATAAAATTAATGAATCAGTATTTGGTTTGCTTGGATCGTTTCGATGGCACAAACTTCACGCGGTGGCATGATAAGTTGAAATTCCTATTAACAGCGTTGAAGATATTTTATATTCTTGATCCGAATTTGACGCCATTACAGGAACCATCAAGTGAAGAAACCGAAGCAATCAAGGCAGAAAGGCAAAAACGACAAGAAGATGAATTGATATGCTGGGGTTATATTCTCAACACATTGTCAGATCGCTTATATGACTTGTACACAAATACTTCATTGGCAAAAGAGATATAGAACACTTTGGAGAGTAAGTACAAAGTCGAGGAAGAAGGCATTAAGAAATTTCTAATATTGAGGTATTTTGATTTTAAGTTTTTAGAAAATATTCCTTTGCTTCCCCAAATTCATGAATTGCAAGTGTTCGTCAACAAATTGAAGGCGGTGAAGATTGAAATCCTGAAGACCTTTCAAGTGGGGGCAATAATTTCTAAACTTCCCAGGACTTCGAAAGGATACTGGAAGAAAATAATGCATAGTTTCGAAGATTATTCTTTGGAACAATTGCAGAAATATTTGCGCATTGAGGAAGAGTCGAGAATGAGAGATAAGAATGAAAATTCTTATGAAGGCACTTCCAAGGCTAATGCGGTGGAGAAAACTGAACCGCCTACGAAATCCAACAAGAGGAAGCCTTCTACGAACTTCAACAAGTTCAAAAAGAAGACCAAAGGATGGTGTTTTGTGTGTGAAAAACTTAGTCACTATGCAAAGGAATGCAGATATCGAAAACAAAACAATTTCGAGGGTAAAGTGAATTCCATCAAAGAAGATAAAATAGTGGCCACTATTAGTGAAGTCAATGTTATCAAGNAGGCTAATGCGGTGGAGAAAACTGAACCGCCTACGAAATCCAACAAGAGGAAGCCTTCTACGAACTTCAACAAGTTCAAAAAGAAGACCAAAGGATGGTGTTTTGTGTGTGAAAAACTTAGTCACTATGCAAAGGAATGCAGATATCGAAAACAAAACAATTTCGAGGGTAAAGTGAATTCCATCAAAGAAGATAACATTGTAGCCACCATCACTGAAGTCAATGCTATTAAGGGAAAGGTTCCCGGTTGGTGATATGACACATGTGCAACTATACATGTATCATATGATAAGTCATTATTCAAGTGAAGGAGACCAAGAGATCCAAATGAAAGAGATCCAAGAGATAAGTCATTATTCAACTATACATATATCACTTATCATGAAATTGATGGAGCAACGAGGTCCGATCAAAAGTAATTGGCAAGGGAAATGTTGATATTATCTTCACTTCTGGGAAGCACGTTACTTTAACAAATGTATTTCATGTTCCCGATATGAATAGAAATCTAGTAAGTGAAAATCTCTTAGGAAAATTGGCATAAAAAGTGCTTTTGAGTACTATAAACTTGTGTTATCCCTAAATGGAAAATTTATTGGAAAATGCTATTCTAATGAATGAATGGTCAAATTGTGTACTGTTGATAAACCTTTGATTAATAAAATTGATTTTGCTTGTGTCATTGATTTATTTTCATTATGACATGCTAGATTAAGTCAGATTGGTTAAATTACAATGAAAAGAATGATGAAAATTGATTTGATTTCATATGATGTAAATGATGAATTTAAATGTAAAATATGTTTAGAATAAAAAATGACTAAAAAAACCATGTCAAAGTGTAAAACGGATCTCTAGTATCTTAGAGTTAATTCATTCAGATATATGTGAATTAAATGGAATGCTAACTAGAGGTGGAAATAGGTACTTCATTACATTTATTGATGATTGCACTAGATATACGTATGTTTATTTGATGAAGCATAAACATGAAGCATTTGATATGTTTAAGGTATATAAAAGTGAAGTAGAAAATCACATTAGTAAGAAAATTAAGACTCTAAGAAGTGATAGAGGATGTGAGTACTTTTCTAATTATTTAATTCATTTGTTAACAACAAGGCATAGTTCATTAATATTCTGCACCTAGGACATCCGAACAAAACGGTTCGGTTGAAAGAAAAAATAAAATCTTAGTTGAAATGATTAATGCTATGCTTAGGCTAAGTTGCCATTTAACTTGTGGATTGAAACTTTATTGAGTACATGAGATATTAAATAGGATTCCGTCAAAACATACTAAAGTTTTTCCTTATGAATTATGGAAAAGGAGAAATCAAACATGTATACTTCAAAGTACGGGGTGTTTTGAGTATTGCAAGAGCATGAACCCTAACCGGACAAAGTTAGGTCTAAGAGGCATTAAATGTGCATTTGTAGGATATGCTAACAATAGCAAATCTTACAGATTATTGAACTTGGAGACCAATGTGATTATCGAATCAAATGATGTAGAGTTCTTTGAGGATTCGTTATCTTCGGATAATGAACTGAGTGAAATTCATAATATATCCCTAGATCAAGTGGAATACGAAATGAACATCTTCTAAAGATATTAACGAGTTTAGTGAACCACGAAGAAGCAAAAGAACTCAAATTATGAAGTCCTTGAGATCAGATGAAATTGATTCTCAACTTATTTTCTTTTACTTGGTAGAAGGAAACGAGGTGAATGTTGTAAGAACAATTCCCTTTGTTCTACAAGTTAAAACTGACCTTAAAACATATAAAAAACCATGGCTTCTTGTAATAGTATCTTTTAGAAATATGCAATTAAAGACGAAATGGATTCGATAATGTCAAATAACACTTGCGAGCTTGTCGATTTGCCACCCGGGTCCAAACCTATTGGATGTAAATAGGTGTTTAGGAGAAAGTATAACGCTGATGGTTCTCTTAGTACCTTTAAGGCTAGATTAGTAGCCAAAGGCTATCGACAAAAGGAAGTAACTGATTACTTTGACACCTATGTACCTGTAGCTAGAATAACGTCTTCGATATATGACTTGCATGTTCAACAAATGGATGTCAAGACGGCATTCTTGAATGGGGATCTCGATGAGGAGGTCTATATGGAACAAACCAAAGGGTTTGTTTTATCTAAAAATGAACATAAGGTGTGCAAGTTAGTGAAATCGATATACGGTTTAAAGCAGACACCTAAGAAATGGCATGAGAAATTTGACTTCGCTATTATATCATTTGGTTTTAAACATAATAGTGTAGATAAATGTTTGTATTCTAAATTATGTGATTGTTATTTGCTTATATGTTGACGACATGTTGATTATGAGCAATCGCATAAATGGTATAGAAGAAACGAAGAACTTTTTATCTTCCACATTCAAGATGAAAAATCTTGGACAAGTTGATACTATTTTGGGTATCAAAGTTTCTAAAACTAGTGGGGCTTATCATCTTAGTCAATTACATTATATTGAAAATATGATTAACAAGTTCAAACATTGAACGTGAAAGAATAAAGTATCCCAATTGATCCAAATTCAAAACTAATAAAAAATGATGGAAGGGATATTGCTCAATTGGATGGCCATTAGAAAAGTTCTTGGTCACTTAAAGAAAACCAAGAACTTGGGTCTTCAATATACAAAATTCCCGACTGTGGTGGAAGGATTTACCGATGTTAGTTGGATATCTAGCACGGGTAAAAACAAATCCNAAAAGCTTACAATAAGGTATACAATGGAAAGTCTAGACATATGAGTTTAAGACATGACTATATAAAGAAATTAATCAATAGTGGAATAATTTCTCTAAATTATGTAAAGTCAATTGAGAATTTGTTGGATCCTCTAACTAAGCATCTAAGTAGAGATTTAGTAAATTTTACTTCGAGTAGGATGTGGTTGAAACTCTCGAACTAAAAAGATCTACCAATGATGGCAACCCTACCCGTTATTACTCAAAAGGTAATCCACGAGTTCAAAGAGTAACAACAAGCCATTCGATATGTAGATAATTTTAGCATTATTGATATCGCGATAACCCTATCTTAGTTATAATAATACTGGTTGTTACTAAAGTAGGATAAGTTTTAAACTCTTAATGAAGTTCAGTACTAAAGTACAAGTATCTTTAAAAGTAACAAAGATACTGGAAGAATTTCACCTAAATAAACTTCGAGATGGTACCGCCTCAATAGAGAGTTAGAGTCTCTCTTAAAAGTTTGTTGAAAAGGATGAGCGCAAAGCCATAATAGCGCTAAACGAGTTTGAGAAATTTGAGGACACGTGATACTTGTGTGCGTGTTCTTACCGATATTGTCACATGGAATCATTGGTTCAAAGCTTCCATGCTACTTTTAATTCCGACTTCACCTTATTTGAATTACACTATGGTTAGATTCAAATCAAAAGATATCTAATATTTATGTATAAGTATCGTATATTTTGAATATAAGACTTTATAGAAGTTTGGACAAGTGGGGAACTATTGACAAATTGTGTTCAAAATCAATAAAAATGATAAAAATGAGAAATGGGCAAATTGGGAAAATTCGTGGCCTATATGACTGCATAGGCCATTTCATCAAGGACTTCAAGTCCCTGTTCTGGCTCCTCTATATGGCCGCATAGAGCAACGTTTTTGGCCATTGGAGGTCATTTTTGACCGTTTAATTTTTGAATTTAGTGGCTTTTGACTTGTTATTTGGTACTATTTCATGCTTCTGATCAAGGCCTATATACAGGAGATTTATGTTCAAGATTATATACATGAAAAACACTTGAGATCCATATATCATTTCAACATCAAAGATCAAAATTTGATTCTTTATCATATTATTAAATTTCTTTAGTGTTTTCAAGTTTTGGTGAATTACACTTGATGCTTGAGTGTTAATTCATTACAAGGCTTGTTCAATCCTTCAAACCATTTGCCGAAATTCCTTCAAGCATCTTTACAATTCGTAGAAGGGGTAAATATAGTTTGAGGACAGTGATCAAGCGTTCAAGCCTTCCATTTTGTTCCGGTGTTTTGTTCGTGGTTCCTTGTAGATTGTTGCTGATTTTGGTGTGTTTCTTCTTCAACTCCGGTGCCGTTTACAACCATCTTGACAACAGTTTCCTCTCTACCATAACCATGACTTTTATGCAAAGAAGGAAAAACTTCTACGAAGTGTTTTTAAGCAAAAAAAGTGTAAAATATGGAATTGAATGAATAATGAACGTCCTAGGGGTCCTTTATTTATAGAAGGTGAAGGCGTGTGGTTGGAGAGACATGCCTCAAAACTCGGCTTTTTCATGAAGGGACGCAACACGTTAAACTGCTCACCTACTGCCTATGTGGTGCTCGAGTGGTGCAATACAGTGAGCTATCGCTCGTCGGCACTGGCCTGTCGCTCGAGTGACAGCCTCACATGCTGAATTCTGATTTTTTTTCCTTCAAACTTTGAACCACAATTTCTCGTTCATCCAGAATTGATTTTGATATTCCAAATATATGATGACGATCTAATCGGCGAGTAGAACAAATTAATATATTTATATTTATAATTTGACTATCGGATCAAATTCAAATATTTGATCGAAGTTGACACAAAGACATTTTTTAAGTCGTATACTTAACCACAAATTTCAATCCTTAAAACCAAATTCCAACAAGTTGAACAATTAACTACATTATAAAGTTTAGAACCATAAAGTTTGGGAACCAACCAAATGTTGTTTTACCCATGGTGTAGAAAAACTAAACCTCGTTTAAACATCCCATGTTTCTGTTTGTTAATCTTGTCTATTTATGTATCAAACTTACGTTCAGTATATTAACGCACAAAATTAATGTAAAACACATCCTCAAGCGAAGGGGTTTTTCACTTTTGGTTTACTTTTTGATAACATTAGAATAAAAGAAAAACTAGATAAAACAAAGGAATAACTCTAACCAAGCTCTAATACCATGATAATTTTTGAGAAGAGAAAACTTTGAAACCCGAATGATATATATTGTACTTACAATTAAAAAAAGAAATACATGATACGCATTTTATATTTAACAATTATTTTAAAAAGCGTAAATCGTGAAGGCAAAGCTTCCGGTCTTATGAGCTTAAGCGAGCCTAGACCCTTATGAGCTTAAGCGAGCCTAGACGATGCCTGGGCGTAAAACAAAGTGTTTTCCTATTTTTAAAATTATTTAAAATTTTTAATCATAAAATCATTTAATAATTAAAAAAACGTTTTCTTATTTTTAATATTATTTTACGTTTTTAATCATTCTAAAAATTATTTAATAATTAAAATAATACATATTAAATATCCAAAATTATAAAATACTACATTTACATTATAATTTCTGCTTTTAATCAATTGTACAATTTTCAAGTTTTAAAAATACAAAAAATTAGACTATTTTTCATAGTTGCAATTTTCAACTAGACAAATCCTACTGAATGGATTTACAGGAACTTCATACATGCTTTCGAAGTTTTCAACAATATAACTAGTAATTACGTAATGCAGATAGTACCGTAATTTAAATCTTATTTAACTATTTATTAAATAAAGTCATTTTCAACTTTTGTAAAGATAAAATCTTTTAAAAAATTCAAATTAAAGTCAAATGAAAAGTTTTTTAAAAATAAAAATATTAATAAATTAAAGTCAAATAAAAGACTTAAAAAACAAAAAAACTAATAAAGCACGCTTAAGGAAGATGAGAAAAAGATGCAGAAAAAAATTCTGTCATTTCGAAATTGATAAAAAAAGAGGGCATAGCAGTGAAGCGGTACGTTTTGCTCGAACTTCGAACATAGGCTGTGCCCAGACGTCGGCTAGGCGAGCTGTTAGAACACTATATTTAACACAATTTATTCTCCTAGTTAAGTTATTGATGAGAACTATGCTAATAAGTAAAAACACGAAATTACATAAGTTGAATAAATAAACTCAATGGTTTCATCTTTATGTAATTAAATAGGCACATAGAAAAAAAAATTCATACTGTAGAAATTAGACAGAAAAAACGTAATTCATACAAGACCTAAAAGGAAAAAAAACAAAAAATACTGGGTTTAATGTAATTGGAAAATGAATAATGCTATGTGTACATTGTTTGATTGACATTATTGTGTACATTTCATTGGAGTTCAAGAAGCTGTGTATGGGAAAGTGTGTGTATTTTTTTAAAAATGTCCAATGATATGTTGTTACGCAATACAATGTCAAAAATGATGTACATTATCATGATTGTTGAGAAATATGTCTCGGTGGATGAGTCCCACTCCAATTAATCTTCTACTATCAAATCAATGGGATGCAACTATTTTTTCTATAATACCATACAATCAACATAGTAAATAACCCAACAGAAAGAAATAAAAATAAAAATAATAAATGAAAGATGAACACCACGTTTGGCTAAGCTTAAAAAGTTTATAAGTAAATTAATAATTTTTAAATAAATTTTTTAAAAGCTAAAATTATAAATCGTAAGCTACTTATTTTAATAGAGAAGCGCGAAGGAAACAATTCGGTGAGTTTTGGTTTCAACCATTTGATAAGATTTTTTTTTTTCACATGATTGGTGATTGCAATTGAAAGTTTAAATTAGTTGAATATTTTAGATCCAAATATGAAATTAAATCAATTAAAAGTAACAAGTCACTCATTAATTATTTCTAGATGATTAAGGTATCTAGATAAAAAAAACATCTGGGCAAACTTGTAAATGATCTACTAGAAAAGTTAACTTACGATTAGCACATATACTATAAAACCTTAGCTGAGTCTAGCCACCTAACTAGTAAATAACTAAGGAATTTCGTTGATTGTGTGCCCGGACTTCTCAAGACCCCGAGCAACTTTCTTTTCTCTCATGTGGATCTCCAAAAACGAACATCATTATTTCCCAATCGGAACTCCGGTTACCTTCCTAGATCTTCAAAACTCTGACCGTTATGTTGGATGTGGATGATTTTGTGTTTGATTAATAGATTTTTTGTGTTTTAAATTGTGGTAGAATATAGAGAATTACGGCTCAATCTATCAAAGTATGCGTGGGATGAATTATGAACAAGTACTCAAGGGGTTGAATCAAGAGAACTTTGGAATGCGTTTTGAATATTCAAATAAAGCTCTCTATAATGAAAATAATGATTCAACACACCTTTAGGATGATATAGGCTTGTCTATTTATAATATGAAGTTTTTGGGGGCGTGAAATAGATAGGAAAACAAGTTGTTTAATTGAAACAGGATTTACTCGGATATATACAATGCTCAAGAATCAGGGTAGCATTAGGGTTCTGCTTCAATTTGCATTGCATCGCTCGACCGGGAAAGTCTGTTGTTAGCTCGCGCCCGTAGGTCCATTTCTTAATTTTCTTGAATTGTCTTCAGCTCCTCTTAGGGCTCTACCAACCCCAACTCTTTTGACTCCAATTACAACTCAAATAAATTATATTTTGGAGACTTTTTTGACTTCTATTACAATTTAAATAATTAGATTTTGGATACGGATAAAGCCAATTGCAAATCCTATTCGAATTGGACCTTACAATAATGTTAACGTCTCATTTCATGTACTTTTATTTCATGTCGAATTTGTTTCCTTCAGATATTTTATGGTGATGAATGATATTAAATTATGTACTACGATTAATTTTATATAAATATTCACTTCTTGTGTATTCTTATTTATTTAAATATCCTTTTAATAAAACTTTTACTTGTCCCTCATTTGGTATATGACTTGATATGTTCAGAGTGGAAGATGTCTGAAATGGTTAATGTTTGAGACAAAACTCAAGAGCTACTTCAGCCCACTTCAAAAGGTAATAGAAGGGGTTAATCACAAGAAAGGGAAAAAAATCATTTTTACCTCAACTAAAAATAAAAATACTATAAATACTATGTAATTAAATATATAACTAAAATACTACATAAAATACATTATAAAACTGTAAATACAATCGCACATTACGGGTTTTAATTACATAACCATAAAATTAGCGAAATAAAAAACTTTAATTTAAAACGGTAATCATAACAAAGCAGAAGATTTTCTGGTTTTGTTTCTAATTCGGGTTGAAGATTCAAAACCTTTAATGAATTTCATCCCCAAGCTCGTTCAATCAACCTGTTCAAAGAATTGGGAATTTTCCCTCTTTACTATAATTCTTCATAATTTTAGGTTTTATGTTTTTAGTGTTGACAATTTTACGGACAAAATGACTAATTTGTAATGTGTTGTAAAAGTCAAGGACATAAGGTACAATTTGTATAAATTAGATTATGAAGTTTAGGGTTTGAGCATGAAAAGAGGAGAAACACGGTGTCGTATTTTCGCTGGCTTCTCGCCCAACTAGCGCTCGAGTCACAAAAACAGAATGCCATCGCTTACATGTCGTTGAGCTCTCGCTTGAGCGACAGTACGTCGCTCGCTTGTCGCCAGCTTTTCACTTGAGTGACACGTCGATCAGGAAAACCATATTTTGCTATTTTGAAGTATTTTTTTCGGCCCATTCAGCCTAATTACCATCTCCTATAAATACCCAAGTCTACGCAGGAAAATTGGTGTAGTTTTTTCATTGTGCCTCTTCTCTATAACAGATTCAAGAGCCTATTCATACATCGAATTCATCATTTTACTCTTGAGTTTATACAACCACATATTTGGAAAAAACACCATACCCATTGAATCCGAAACACCATCTATTTCCTATTGGTCATAAAAATGTACTTCTCAGTTGAACTTCAGAAGCTGCTGGAGGTTGAGAGAAGTTGAAGTATAAGCGCAGGCAGAGCACAAGACCTTGGAGCAGGTTCTTGGAATTTCACTTGGAAGAGACAATTGCAAAAGATTTTAGAGCAGGTCTTGGAACAGACCTTGGAGTTAACATGAAATAGATCGAGAAGTCTAGTGAAGTTGGCTAGATAATATCTGACTATAACTCACTCTGTATAATCTATAGTGGAGGTAACGGCTTGATCCCAAAGTTTTACCAGTTAGGGTTTCTCCATCATCATATAGGTGTTAATTATTGCTTTCCTTATTACTACGGTATTCAAATATATGATAATTAGACTTGTATGCTTAATCATCTAGATACAATTAAAAATGACTTGTTACTTTTGATTGATTAATTCTGCATATATGATCAAAATTAAAAACGGATAAGTAACAACCATTTGATAACTTAAAAACTATTAAGTTGGTAATCCATGAACTGTTAAGTGGTATCCAGTGCGACACCCGAATTTTTTAATTGGTATTAGAGCCTAAATTCGAATCCTGACCTTAGATATCTAGATGAGTAGTTCATTATCCGTCATTCCATATTTTGATGGTAGTAATTATGCCAACTGGAATGTTACGATAAGAGCATTTTTAAAATCCATGGATGGGCGTATCTGGCTTAGAGTTGTGAACAGTTGGGCTGCATCTAGTTCTACGGCTAATAATGAAGTAATCCTTACTCACGTTACTAATTGGATTAGAGTGAACTTAGATAAGTGTAACAGGAATAGTAAAGCTTTATATGCCCTATTTATAGCAGTATCCCCAGAAGAGTTTATGCGAGTATCAATGTGTGAGATAGTCAAAGAGGTTTGGGATATCTTACAAACCACACATGAGGGAACTCGGGCGTTAAGAACTCTAATTACAGATATTAACCACTAGATTTGAAAAAATTTAGATGAAGGAAGATGAAATTTTTGATGATTTTTATGTAAGCTTAAATGATATAGTAAATCCCGGAGCCTATGATAGTCAGAAAAATCCTCACATCCCTACTAGAAAGGTTTAGACCTAAAATCAAGGCAATAGAGGAGAGTAAGGATATAGATTCCATTAAAATTGAAGGGTTAGTTGGATCTCTTCAAACTTATGAACTTACATTAGGTAAACCTAAGATTGAGAAGTCAATTGCCTTGAACATCATTAGAGATGAAGATTCAGATTCTGACTCTACCCATTCAGATTCTCCTAATGAAGAGGAGTTATCTTACCTAGCTAAAAAATTTCGAAAAATATTTAGGAATAAACAAAAACCTCAAGAGAAGCATAAAGTGGTCCTAGTGGATCTAGGAAGAGTTCTAAAACTGTGAGGTGTCATAATTGTAGAGGTTTGACTGCGTTAGGAGTGAGTGCCCTAGCAGTAGGAGAAATCCAGATAAGGCTATGAATACTACTCTTACGGATGACGAGTCTAACTTGGACAATCACAGTGAGAAATCAACTCGTGAAGAATGTGAAAAATATATTATTTTTACTACGAGAATTAAGAATGGATCTGATAAGGAGAATAAGAAGGCTGAGAGCATAAGTAGTAGTGAGAATTCAAAAGAAGTTCTGATAGTGAGGGAGATATTCATGAGGCTTATGATATAATTTATGAGGAGAGCATTAAGATTATAACAAAAAATATAGCCTTAATTACGAGAGTTACGAAATTTGAGTCGAAAAACGAAAAACTCGTAGCATACATTTAGGAATCTACCTCTACCCTAAGTGAGTTGAAATACATGAATAAATCTTTAGATACTCGGGTTAGGAATTTCACTAGTGAGTTTGAGAAGACCTCTAGGAGAGCTAATGATCTGACAGTTGAAAAGGAAACCTTAGAAATCCAGGTTAAAAATCTTCTAAGCCACCTAGAGCATTCCAAGTCTCAAATTCTTGCATTTTCTAGTGGTTCTATAAAGTTAGATAACATTTTAGGAATGGGTAAGACCGTTGGTAAAAAGGGAAGTCTAGAATATAACAAAAATGATCATAATATTGCTAGTCCGTTCAAGACCACATTTGTCCTTGGTACTGAACAGGTTAAACAAGTGCCTAACCCTGAATCTAAGAATAAGGGATATATAGGACATATAACTACTAGACATCGTAGGACATGCCAATAGAAAATCAACGATCACATAGTTTTGGTCCTAAGTTATCCATACTTGTTTTCATTACGGTGAGTTAAGACACATAAGGTCTAGGTGTCGTTATTTCCTGAATAGAAATAGAAATAGAAACCTAAATAGAAATAGGAATTAGGAGTTTATTGGTTAGATTGACTTTCTTATTAATCAAGTAAGTCAATTAACCAAGTTAATGACACCGATGAATGAGAATATTCATGCCACTAGGCAAGTTTGGGTAAAGAAAAGTAATCCAAATTTTTTTGAAATAGATCACGATACTTTTAAAGGTAAGAGCATTTGCATACCTAACTGATTATGTATTTTTGGTATATGCTCGTACTTTATCATTGTGTGTCATTGATTTATACATGCATGCATTATATTTGTTCGTTTGTTATCTAGGTAGAAAACTCATGCATATTTTTTTTTTTTGACATTCTTTTATGTTTTTAGTGTATTCATACTTTAAAATAAAAACAGCAAAAAAATGGAAATTTGAAAAATAAAAATGCGGGAAATTGTTTTTACAGCATAATATATAATATATGCGAATTTGTTTATTGTGATCAAGTATGAATTTAATCGATAAGCTGTAACATAGTTTTCATGGCAGGCTTATGTTATTATGGAGTATTTAGTATAAGTGTCTTTATGTACCATGTGCACTGCACACACTATGATATTGCTAGTGGGATTCAACCGCTTGTGTGAGATTTGTGATGACAATCACATGTTAATAAAGTGACTTTGAATATAAATTGACCTTAGTTATTAGAACTAAACTCAAGTTTATCCTCGATAATAAAAAGCTCAATATCTTATGTTGTTTTTCGGAACCTATACTTGAACAATTAAACTTGTGGGGGTTTCTCATAACCTGGTGTCTATGGTCAACTAACTTGGGTTAACCGACCTAAACTTGCCACTTAAAATGTGAAAAATAATTATAAGCTTAAAATATTAAGAGATGTGAAAATAAAATATATTCAAAGTTAGCAAGAGAAAAGAAAATATCAATATGAAATGAGTTTTTATTTAAAGGTCCCAATGCGCTTTAAATGATTTGACTTCATAAGTAAATGAATACACTTTATTGACAGTGATGTTTAGCATGTCATTTCTCACAACATTAAGATTTGGAGTCGTACTTACAAATGATTAGTGACACTTTACACATATGTGTCACTTATACAATTTATTCCATGTTAACTTGAATTAAGTAAGTGGGAAAGTTTACTCTTCATTGCTTATACTTGTGCATGCTAATAACAACATTTTTGAGTTATTATATATTAATGTTTAAAAAAAGGGAAGAGTAAAGCATTTTTGTGATTTTTTAATTATTGATCCCTTCGTCATTTGCGGCAAAAAAGGGGAGAGTAAAGTAAATTAAAGTAAATGAAGTAAAGTAAATGTTGTGAATGGGAGAATTTTATATTTTTAAGATTTTTGATGGTAAAGTAGATTGATAGGAGGAGATTTGTTGATTGCATTGCATTTCATACCATATCTACTTAGCTATTTGAGTTTTTTGATATTTTTGTGAGCCTAATTTTTTGTTGGTGTTTGGATTGACATTAATGTTACGTCCCAATCTAGCTAATGTTGGTATCATGTATTTAATGATTTTATTATTTCCTGTATCACGTGCTTTTACACTTGATATTTGAGTTGTGAATTTCAAGAAATGGATTTAATAAGGAATGCAAGGGACATTAGTTTGATAAAGTTTGGGTAGTTTAGATTTTGTATTTAGTTTTCATTGACTTATTGTATAGTTTTATCATAGAATGTCAAAGGGGGAGTTTGTTAGATTTTTAGTATTGGCAATTTTGTGGACAAAATATTTAATTTGTAACGTGTTGTAAAATTCAAGGGCCTAGGGTGCAATTTGTATAAATTGGGTTATGGGGTCTAAAATTCGAGCATGAAATAAAGAGAAACACGACGCTTCCTTTTTGCCAGCTTTTCGCCCGGTTCGTGCTTGAGCAACAGAAACTGAATGCTTGTCGCTAAGCTCTCGCTCGAGCGATAGTGCATCGCTCGTCTGTCACCAGTTTCTCGCTCGAGCGACAGGTCGATTCGAAAAATCCTATTTTGTTGTTTTAAAGTTTTTTTTCGACCCATTCAACCTATGCACAAAAATTGGCATGGTTGTTCATTATGCATCTTCTCTATAACATATTCAAGAACTTATTCATACATTGAATTCTTCATTTTACTTTTGAATTTATACAATCACATATTTGGGAAAAATATCAAATACATTGAATTTGTAACACCATCTACTTCCTATTGGTCATAGAAATGTATTTTCTCAGTCAAAGTTCAAAGGTTGCTTGAGATTGAGAGAAGTTGAACTACATGCACAATAAGAGCACAAAGCCTTAGAGCAAATTCTTGGAATTTTACTTGGAAGAGACAATTACAGAAGATCTTTGAGCAGGCCTTGGAGTTAGTAGGAAATAAATCGGCAAATCTAGTGGAGTTGGCTAGATAGCATCTGACTGTAACTCATTTTGTATCGTCTGCAGTAGAGGTAACTGGCTTGGTCCCGTAGTTTTTACCCAGTTGGATTTTTCCGTCATCATATCGGTATTTATTATTGATTTCCCTATTACTGCGGCAATTTAATATAGGATAATTGGACTTATATGCTTAATCATCTAGAAGCAATTAAAAGTGACTTGTTGCTTTTGATTGATTAATTACGCATATAGGGTCAAAACTAAAAAGGGATAAGTAACAATCATTTGGTAACTTAAAAACTGTTAAGTTGGTATTTCGTGAACCATTAAGTAGTATCCAATGCGATACCCGAATTTTGCATTAGGTAATATCACTAATTATTATCACATGTACATCTTGATTCAAAAACGTAATTAAGATGGTTCATTAGGATAAGTATTACTATTGTATAATTAACTATTTTGCCCGACTAAGAAAATATCTGCATGCTTAGCATATACAGCTAATGAAGTTAATTATCTAATCTTGTTATCCTATATGTGATCCATTTTTTAAAGTTTATATTCATTCTGTTTTTGCTTACACTCATGTCAAAACTGATTTTGCCTTACTGTCCATGGCTTTATACTCTTTTCTAAGATCCATTTTTTTAAAGATTTATATTCAGTATGTTTTACTTATGTTTTTCAATAAGAGTGTTCTTCATATTATCTCGTATCATTAAACAATTATGACAAATAGTGACATTTTATAGATATTGTTTAAAATCGTTTCACCACAAATTATCTTAATAAGCATGTTTGTAGATGATATGGAGCGTGCTAGTAAAAATGGGAATGAGTACTTTTATTGGCTAAAATGTCTATACAATTTGTATAAAGAGGGATATTGACTGGTTAACATAAGAACATGTATTTAGTATGTAAATTACTTGTAGCTAAAAAATTAGTGAGCAACAAATTATAGTCACTAGAGGTCCGTGTGATATAGTCATGTTTGGACTGGACAAAAGAAGTTCTATTACAATTGGGCTGAATTTAGCACCTTATACAGGCAGCGTTGGATTATTATTCCCCCAAGTTATAGGATCATGTAAAGTTTAAGTTTTATGTATTTATTATTATTATTTTTTAGGTTGCTGCATCAATGGCAGTGGTATCACTGGTGTACTTGATAATATTCTTTCCTGAGTCAATGATGAAAAGCAACGTTTAGTGCAAAGAACACAGAGACTAGTCTTTTGGAAAAAGCACTCCAGAAAAATTGGCAGCTATTCAAGAATCTGCCTTCAGTGAATGATAACATTTGCGTGTTAAGGACTAAGTATCTACATTCACTCGTGTTAAAGATTGGATCTTTTCTACAAATAGTAAATTACATTTACTGTGAGGTAGCTAGCTATTTTTCGTAACTGATTCCTTTTGACGGATTTCAAGGCGTGTACACGGTTTTATATTCCTTTTTTATGATACATTTTTTTAAGGTTTACATTTATTCAGTTTTTCCTTTCACCTATGTCAAAACTGATTACTTTTCATTGCAACCATGGCTGCGGTGTATATGTCACAAAGTTCACCAAGTTCATAATCAATGGGAAGATTTAGTGAATGGCGGAAGTTCCTGTTCCCGTAAGTGCTAGAACAAGCCTAGCGTGTCAACTATTCAAGTATGAAAACCAAAAATTGAGTGGAGGTGATGAAATTGATTTGGACTTAATACCAAGGAGAATGAGGAAGACCAGGAAGGGGAAGATGGTCGACGATGCATAGACGATAGACAAGAAAACACCAAAAATTTGTGCTTATACGTCATTTTTTCTTATTTGTGCACTATAAAGTCGTGTTTGGCATTTTGTAAAGTTCAGTGACTAACGGAAAATTTTGAAATTCACAATGATGGATGAAATTACATTTTGTAAAGTGTAGTAACTAACGGAGAAACTTTTAAAGTTCGGTAACCTTTTGGAAACCTTTTGCAGAATTTAATGACTAATTCAGTAGTTTATCACTCTTTATGTTTTTTTTTTTTTTTCCCTTTTTTTTGTTGCCTCTTTGATAGGAGAGAGATCAGCACACAAACTTGTCAGACATTCTTAGGATAAAAGGCTATTCGTTTCTCTAAGTTTGATGATACTAAAGAGAATAAAATTATAGGGTATGAGTACAAAAAAAGGAAAAGAAAGAAAGAAAGAAAGAAAAAGACTAAAAGAACATAAAGATTAGTTAATTGCCTAATTGGTCACTAAATTTTGCATAAGATTTTTAGGGGGTCATTGCTTCAAAAATTTTCCCATTAATCACTAAACTTACAAAATATAATCCCATCACTCACTAGATGGAATTATATCTTGTAAAGTTCAGTGACTAATTTGGAAACTTTTGAAGTTCTCAATAATGGATAAGATTATATTTTGTAAGGTTTACTGACTAACAGGGAAACTTTCGAAGTTCGATAACATTCTGAAAACTTTTCACAAAGTTCAGCGACCAATCAGGTAATTATCTCGTGGAAAGGGTGATTCAATATACCTCTTGTGAGAGTATATGATGTAAATGAGGTTGAAGAAGGTGAACCCTGCACTCAAGTATCAAGGCTTCCATTTGACATTGGATAGACCTGCTACACAATAGTATAATATGGTGCTACTAGGCTCGAATATGAGCTTGCCACAGTTAAAGCAGACATTCTTGGAGGAAGGAGAGTCCCTTAAAAGTTACTTCGCGTGATTTAGTGTTGAATCGATCACTTGCAACACCAAATCAGATGAAAATGCTAGGGATGCCTTATAGAATGATTTTTTAATTGAAACTCCTTTCTTGCGAGATGTCCACAACAAAAATCCAACCTCATATTATCAGTTGGTAAGTCTAATACAGAATGAGATCTAGACAAATGATACCATTGAAAACTAGAAAAAGATAGAGCAAGGTCGAGCTCTTAAGGGAAAAGCCTCAACATATGTATCCATATTCCCGAAATAATAGTACTTGTATTTCGACAAGTCCAAGGGCAAAGTGCATGCGATCTCTCTAGCACCAATCCCCCCAACAGATTCTAGGCAAACCTCATATTATTTATTATTATAATGTTTTTTTAACAAGAACGCTTTAACGAAAAAAAAAGAAGAGAAAAAAAAGAAAAAAGAAAAATGGGATTCATGTCCTGCTTCCTCCTAAATTTCATGTACTAGCTAAACTTGAAATCTGTTATTATTATAGTATAATTCTTTGAGTAAACTTTTTCTTTGCTATTGAATTTGCCCTCGTCCCCCTCCCAGGTTCCCCTGCTGTTGGTGATTATTCTTTTTAATTTAATAGACTCTAATAGTATGGTGTTCTCTTTATTATTTGGATATATGTTGAGAATTTCAAGTTTTGATAATTCTTGCATAACACTATACTACAAATATTTGTACACATCATCTAGCTGCATATTCGTATGTTTGCTGCATTGATGCATTCTATAGAGTAATGAAAAGTTGGAAAATTGCATTCTATATCCATTGATTTGTCCTGCAGTTGGAAATTGAGTTCTTAAAATCATGATCTCTCTTCGAATATGTTAATATGTTGCTGTAAATTATTTTTTTCTGTAACTTTTTCCTGATCTTCACATGTAGTTTCCCTCGAGTAGTTCTGATTGTCTCTTTGGTTAAAAGTTCTTAAGGTACTTTTGAAGAATGAAAGTAATTGAAATATCAAAATGGATGAGATGCCTATTAAAAAAGCTTATCATAACCAAAAATAAATGTATATTTTAACATTGAACTTGATGCATGCTATCAGAGGTACTTGCATATTTTTTAATGTGTGATTTTCAAAGCCAAAATCTTGATACATAAATTTCCATTAATCTATGTTAATGTCTTTTGGTATATTGGACGACTCTTTTTCTTTACGTTGAGTCGAAAGGGAAACAGCACATTGACTATTTGTTTTTATATTTAAGCAGGCTGCTGGAGTTGAAAAGCTCGCGGAAATCACCCAGCAACTGGCAAGCAGTATGTTATTTTTTATACTTCTTAGCAATTTCCGAAATTTATGGGTCATGAATTTATTGGACCTTTAACAGTCAGGAACTCATGAAAATTGAACATTTACGCCCCTACGCCCCATAGAAACTGTCTAGTCGAGACTATCGTTTGGCCCGTAGGTCCGACACAAGGTGATCTGAACTCACGTAGCGATGGTGACTACGGAACCCACATGAGATTATATCCGATCCAAGAAAGCCCAAGACAAATAAGGTTTATGGATTTTGATCCCAAAAAATAATGAACCAAACAACCGACACAATCACAAATATCAAATCCCATCCTTTCTTAGTCCTAGGTAAACGTAAAACAAAGTCCATAGAGATATCAACCTAATATTCACTAGACACAGGTAATGGTGTATATAATCCTCATGGTAAAGCCTTTGATTTAGCCTTTTGACACGTTATGCATCGACTACAAACACGTTCAACTTTTCATCTTAGGCTAATAAAAATGTTCTTCTAATATCTCTAAATTCTTTTTAATCCCAAAATGGCCCATCAAACCTCCACTATGCGATTATCTTACCAACAACTCCCTTATTGAATATTTAGGAACACATAATCTATTTTTCCGAAATAAATAATCATCACGCCTAAAAAACCTATCAACAGCCCCTTTACTACATGATTTATATATATTAGAGAAATCTGAATCATTCACATACATGTCCTTAACGTATTTAAATCCAAGCAATTTTGCACTCAGACAAGTAAGAAGCACATACCTCCGAGATAATGCATCTGCTACTACATTCTTTTTACCTTGTTTGTACCAGATGACATAAGGGAATGTCTCAATGAATTCCATCAGCGTGCATGTCTCTTGTTTAGCATCCATTGGCCCCTCAAATGTTTCAAGGACTCATGGTTAGTATGGATCGCGAACTCCTTTGGCCATAGATAATGCTGCCAAGTCTCCAAAGTTCGAACAAGCGCATACAACTCCTTATCATATATAGGATAATTGAGTGCTACCCCGCTTAGTTTCTCACTGAAGTATGCAACTGGTACTCCATCCTGCATCAAAACAGCACCAATACCTATTCCCGACACATCACATTCAATGTAAAAAACTTTATCAAAATTAGGTAGCGCTAAAACTGGTGCTTTACACAATCTTTCTTTAATAGCTTTAAATGCAAGATCTTGTTCCATGCCCCATTTAAATTCTACACCCTTTTTAAAAAAATTTGTAAGCGATGTGGCAAGTGTGTTAAAATCCTTAACAAATCACCTATAAAAACTAGCCAAACCATGGAAACTCCTAACCTTAGTTATGTTTTTAGGTGTCGGGCATTCAATAATAGCTTTTATTTTATCTTCACCCACTTCTATTCCCTTTGCACTAACAACATCTCCAAGAAATACAACTATTTCCATGCAAAATGTACACTTTTTAAAATTAGCATAAAGTTGTTCTTTCCTTAAAATCACAAGTACACTTTTAAGATGTTCAACATGCTCATTAAGATATTTGCTATATACTAAAATATCATCAAAGTACATAACAACAAATTTACCTATAAAAGCACGTAAGACATGATTCACTAAGCGTATAAAAGTGCTCGGTACATTAGTGAGTCCAAATGGCATAACTAACCATTCATATAAGCCATATTTAGTTTCAAAAATTACATATATTTGCTTTCAAAAAACCAGAATGAGGGGGAAGGTTGAGAAAATTGAGGATTAATATTGGGTGATAAGTACACCACGATATTGTATTCTTTTTTCAATTTTTTGTTTTTATAGAATTAGGAGTATAATTGTAAATTTTTTGTTGTGTGTTTATTAAAAAATATATTTTAATTGTGGTGTAATTATAATGTGGTGTAGTAATTAAAATTTGTAGTAGTCCCTTTTTATTATTATTATTATTTTAATTGTCAATATTTGTAAATACATAAAGTTACAATTTTATCCCTATCAATTTGGTGAAGGTCAAAGCCCACTTTTCTTGGTCAACTAGCCATCAATTTGGACTTTTGCTGCGTATTTTTGAAATGTTATGGACTTTCATTGGTACAAATTAAAGGTTGAGGTAAAGTCTGTAAAAATTGAAAAGATTATGGACTGCTGTTGCAATTTTTCCTTTAAATTACCCACAAAAAATGCAATAGCCCAAGCACAAAATCGTACAAAATTCCAAAAAATCCAAAACCAAAATTCAAATTCAGAAACTGAACATTAATTAATCTAAAACACTATCATCCGTAAAGGGAGTAGCAACTTTATTAAGAATCTTTTTTTCCTTAAGCTATAAAACAATAAAAAAAATTTAAGAAGATGAATGCAAAAAAATCGACACGCTATAAAAAGATTCATTTTCTGAACATTAGTTAATCTAAAACACAAATTTAAGAGAATCGAAACAGAATTACGTAACAGTAAAAAAAATCAGAAGTTTCACATTTACAGAATTAAACAAAAACAAGTTTAAGAAGATGAATGCAAAAAAAATTACCGGCAAATGACAGTGAGAGGTGTGCATTTGCAGGTTGGAGAACATCGGGAATCGCTACTCAGAGTTGGGACTCATGGTAGAATAGGGTTTCGACTTTCGAATTTGGGCGTTTGGCTAATAGCTACCAACCACTAGTTTTCTTTTTCGTCCAATTTCGAATAAATTCTCACTTAATGGGCAGTTAAAAAAAAA
>CAIGRB010044700.1:0-22816 GCA_903798255.1 Fraxinus quadrangulata
GTAATTGAAGATGTGAAATGTTTGCTCAATTGCCATTCTTTTGTCAATTGTATATTGTATATCCATGATAATTTTGTTTTTATTTTTATAAATAAATATAAGCAATGTTGTAATGACCTCTTGTGAAATTAGGTTGTATGTGTTTAGGTAGTTAATTACTTATTGATTGGCACATTATATCTATTTTTCTGTTTGGATTAAAGTTCTTTGTATGATTAATCGAATGGTTGAAAGTTGATTTCTATAATCTTATAGATGAAGAACTGATTTTTGTTTTCTTTGACATTGCAAACAAGTTGTAACTTGAATTTAGCAAAATGTTTCTCTTTAGCAACTTCAATTTGAGAGGCTATATTTGTACTTCGAAAAGTAACACGTGTATTTGTAAATTGAAAGAGAACTTTATGAATTTCAATTATATTCAAAGAAAGGAGGAGAAATAAACATTTTGGGGAGTAAAATAGAAACTGATTCATCCGTTTCTAAATATATACATTTAACAAAAGTAATGGGCACACATTGTAGTAATTTCGTACTTAGTTTTCAAAAGTAGTTATTCCAAAACACCTCAATCATTTTCTACTCCATTTTTTCCTTTGAAGTAAATGGATTTGAGCTAGAAATTTCTAAGTTTATGCTTTCCTCAAAATTTACTTTTGAACTTAGTGATCAGAAGACTTGAAAATAGCTTCTTTGTTTTTTGCTGGAGGTGACCAATCTTCCTGAGAATCCACCTCAATACATTTTAATTGTTGTAATTGCATGTTCAAAATTGATTAGGGATGGCAACGTGGCTAGTTAGGGCAATCTTCCTCGTCGGGTAATTTTCCGCTCCGTACTTGTTACATTACCCGTTTAAGGCGGAGCAGACGGGGCCCTTGCCCCATTTACTACTCATTTAATTATATATATATAATTCATTTTATTACCTTTATTCATTAAAGTGAGACAATAATATATTTATTAATTTATTTATTTTTAAAAGTTAAATTATTCAAATATATTTGGTAAACTAAGACTTTTATTATTTGTCATATTTTTTAGATAATCTTAATTGCAATCTTCCATTAAAATTAAAGAAGTTTCATTAAAGTATTGAAAACTTAAAAAAAGTTTAAAATTAAATGAGGTGGGGAGGGCGGGACCCTTGTTACCCGTACCCGCCCCGAGGGCGAAGTCCCCCACTCCGACCTGAATACCTGATTAAGCGGGTAGCTCCGCGGGTATCGGGTTTGACAGATTTTTTGTCATTCCTATAATTGACTTTCTTTTGGGGTTGTTCTTCTGCAATCGGAGGTTCCAAATTTGTTATAGAGATTATGTCAAACTTGTAATTGGATGTTCAGTTTGAGTCACTTTCACATGGAAAGCTTGTTTAGTGTTTTGCATCTTTTGAATCACATCTCCAAAGTTTGTCTCTGAATGTAAAAAATGAATTGTATTATTATTACTTTGTGAAAAATATATACTGGTTATGTGGTAACAGAAGGCTTAATGTAAGTTAAAAAAAGAATGGGCATATGTTATTGTATATATGAATATATTGGAATAATAAAAAAAAGTATATATAGTAACTATAGCTGGAAAAGTACCGTTAAAAGACAGTCATGCAGATTTTGGATTGAAGTGAATTTGCCGCGCACTGGAGGAGAAAGCTTTGTGGGAGTTTTTTCCATGTATGGTTTTTTTAATACCAATTCATCAATTTTCTAGGAATTTCTGTTTACCCTGAAAGAATAAAATGGGAATAAATAATTAAATAAAGTAATGATATGTTGCATACAGATGTGTGCAAATTAGGCAATAAAGTAAGAAAATTTGAACATCTTTTACATACCATTCTACCAATTCTTTTACTGCGATTAAAGGAGTATTTATGAAGAAGGTGCTACGAACTTTTGTGGACAACTCTGAATCCATGTAATAGCATTAAAGAAAACACATAAAAAAATTATAAGTAATAATGATTTATATTCATATATAGGTTATATATAATGCCTTTTTAAGAGTTTTAATAAAGAAGAAATAATGGAACATTCCAAAAAATATATATATATATGTAACTTTTCTGTGTGTTGCAAAGATCACTGATTTTTTTATTTTTTTTTCAATATTTTCTGCTATCAATAAATGAATCCCAGAGTGTCAACATCATTGTTTTGAAATTATGATCCAGGAGTATTACATCCTGTACCCAAGTTTGGCTGCCATCTTCAGGCATCATATCAATTGCAATCGCTAATATGTTTGGAAAATAAAAATCAATGATTACCTTTTCTTTTTATTTTTCTAAACATAATTATTTTATTAAACAAAGTATAATATTATTATTTATTTTTCTTAGGACCAGTATAAGTAATATTCAAAGTAAATGGATAAGGGCAGGTAATTAGTTCACTTCAAAGCTTTAGTTAGTACAAGAATGGCCTTGAATTAAGGGGTATTTAGTCAAAATCACACTACAATATGGGAAAAAAGAATTTATAATATTGTTGAAATTAATTTACCTGGTTAGATCAAACATTGTTGCGGTGGTCCGAAGATCTGTACTTGAGTCTTGATATATATATATTTATTTATTTATTTATTTTTTAATTTTTTTTTTCACAAAATAATAGAATTGTTGTAGAACATGAAAAGGCCACGCTTTTTTTATTTTAAGTATACAAACCTTCTGTTTAGTGCATGATAAGAAAAAATTAATCAACTCTCACAACTGTTGGTATAGGTATAACTGTTATTGTATTGTTACATTTCATCACATAAAGATAGTATTCATTTGTAGAATTTTTTTCGACTGTTTTGTCTATCTTGCATGGTTAAACATATTTGCATATTAGCTTTAAGAAACCAAAGTGAAATATAATTAATTAAAGTTTTTAGCTTAAAATGAATACCAGAGTTTCAGTCGACCATTTGAAACCTTGACTGTGTCATTAATTGTTATGGTTCTTGCATGTCGATCGAAAACGGTGGAAAATTTTGTCGAAAGCCACATTTATTAGATCACGTTGTTTCATAATAAAAACTAATGGTCTTCCTGAGCCTTCTTATTGACCTGGGAAAAAAATTCCATTTCCTATTGCTGAAGTTATACGTAGCTTTGTTTCAGCAAGAAGCTCCAGAAGAGAAGCAAGTGTAATGGCAATATTAGTTGCCATAGCAGAGTTAGATTCTGCAGTAATCATTTCACCAAGACTACGAAAAAAGTGTTGGGAATTTACTTAATCATGCGCAGCGAAAAATAAGTAATTTTCAATTCTCACCAAGGATCTACATTGTATTTAGATAGAAATTGTGATAGAAATAATACCTTTGATGATTTCTGCAAACTCCTTTGCTTTTTCTTGAACTCCAACGATCAGATCTGCAATCCAAGCTGTCCAAATGTCCAGCCTCCAATGGTGATCCACACAGAGAACAAGAATGACGGCTAGGGTTTCTTTTCTCGTGCTAGCAAGAATAATAATGAATAATGAAAATCCATCATTTTTTCTCAAACCCTAGGAACATATTAATATAAGTTCAAGTGGGCTCGGCCCGTCTCTTAAACTTAACCCGGTCCAATATTTAATTAATCAAATTAATTAAATCTGGTCCATGAATTAATTAATCCAATCAATTAATTCGGGCCTATTAATAAGTAACCCAATTAATTAATTATCCAACACTTGTCAATTAATTAATTGGTAAATTTCATTCTTCTGGTTCTCTTTTGTGTGTGACCCATTAGGTTCCCAATCACGATGCCTAACGATGTAAATTATTATTTTGATCTAATCAAAATCGATAAATTAAAACACCCCTTTTAATTTATCACTAATTCACATTCGTCGTCCCAGATTGACATCTAGCAATGTGTCAGGGCAATACATGTGACGGGAAATGTCATGTAGTGTGACAAACCAAACTTGTTCGTTTACCGTGAAACTATAATCCTTTCGTCAATATGATCCGATCAATTATGAGATATGGATATGTGTCAATCTCGTTTATCGATCATATCTTTTATCCTACTGTTAAGTCGATGTAAGTCGAAAACTCTTTTTCGACTTATGAGTTCACCTTGGCCAAGGATTTCATTATCAACTTAACTAGATAAAATATAGATCATAATCTCTTACTATCTAAGAGTGACGAATCCTCTATTGATCATTCACAACCTTCATATGATTCTTGACATACCCGAACGATGCCGTATTAGCGACTCTTGGCAGAGCAACATCCAACATCACCAAAGTATGACTATCCTCATATAAGGTACTATGATGACCTCAAGTCAAAGGACCAATTCCACTACCGAACGTTAGAGATTAACCACTAACACTCAGATAGTTATCCATGTGGAATCTCCCAGTGGGTCTCCAATATTTTGTTCTATAACAAAATATCCACGTGTTCATTTAAGTGTCACCACACTTTAGCTTGTGAGATCAGCTACTTACTTCACAAGTAAAAATGACACACGTGATGGTCTATCCGTAATAACGATATCCGTATCTCGTTATTACTTCGACCACGGACGATTTAAGATTCAGTCATATGTAATTTGTATCTCACAATCACAACTCCTTGTGATTAACAAATCACCAAGACTTGAATCTACGGATTCTATTATTTAATTTATTAGAATATAAATTCAATTAAATAATAAATATTGCCATTTATATGCATCGATTATATATATATTTAAAGTATTTATGTCCCAAATTTATTGGACCTAGAGCATAACACTTACAAAAAGGTCGTAGGGTTAGGCCATTTTCTAAAGCCAACTAAGGCTACCCTTTTTCAACCGAGGTTCAAATTTTTCCTGTGAAATAGCAAAACCTGAGGATGCACAGTTGAACTGTTAAAAAAGCTTGAGAAGTGAGTTAACATAAAATTTTTAGAAAAATGTACTCAACATATAAAGCAGTTATAAAAAAATCCTACCGTTGAAATGATCGCCAACATTCTTATTCTCATCACTTAGAAGATAAGTGCGAAGGTGCAACAATTGAGCACAATCTTAAATGGAAAGCAATTGATGTAAAATATACTTGGAAATTAAATTGTTGAGTTAATTTACATGAAGATTAGATTATTCAATTAATTTACCAGATATGTTCTAACTTTTTTCAGCTAGTTTATTAACTGTTTGATTTTCTGCAAGATTTTAAATCATCAATTTCTTCTACTTCTTCATTTTCTTCGTATGGTGACAAAAAACAATCTATAATAACAAATAAATGACCTAGATCCTTCCAAAATTAGAATTGAACAAGGATTAAAAAGATATATACTCAACAATAATTCTAAAGAATTTTTATATCATAAATAACTCCAGATTAGCTTGAATAAATTGGTCAATTTTGTTAAGTAGTGTGTATTAAATTCAAATTTTCATGGTAAACAACGTTTTTCGTGCAACAAGTATTTGATTTATTTTGATCGGCTGGTTTAATCAACACTTTTATATTTTCTCTTATTCTCGCTCAACAGAACATAGAGCTGACCATGTGAAAAGATAGGTTCACGAAGATATAGTCCAACAAAATTTAAAGTTTGACCTTAAGTTTTGTTAATAATCATTGCAAAACAAGGATGTATGAGAAATTGAGTTTTTTAAAGAGTACCGAATGTTTATCACCTTCAAGTGAAATAAATGGAATCCTTGGTAAAAAAAACCTCAATATTCCCCGGTTCCAATTTCAACAAAAATAACATTTCGTTTAAATTCACGACAAATAAGTCTAGTCCCATTGCACAAACTTTCTGAATGATTAATATTTCTAAGCCACATAATTCTTTTTCAATACAAGTTCATGTGAAGGGATACCATTTAGAGTAAAACTGTTTAAAAAATCTCCATGAATAAATCCTTCAGTTTTATCAATCACTTCATCAAAACTAAAATATGTAAATATCTCTCCTGGAATTTCTTTAAATAACATATTGTTTATTATATCAACATATTCATTTCTTGTAGTTAAAATAATTATATTCATCATACTATTCAAATTGTCGCTATATGTGTGAAAATTAGCAAACACAATAATAATTAATTTTTTCAGTGATTTAAATTTTTCTTAAAAATCTATCATGATATCTCAAGGAAGCTTAATCATATTGCATATATGTTCTTCTTCAATTCCATTTCCAATCTTGAGTACATATACAGAAAACAAAAGATCTAATTTAGCTCTCATATTTTGATTTAATGGTAGTTGGGTAAAATATTACCACAAATAAGAAAAGACTAAACTTGTCTTCATGATATAATCTTTTGTCCCTCTCTTACTACTGGAAAAACTCGTCTGAAATCTCCTCCACACACAATAACTTCTCCATCAAATGGTAATTTGCATTCAGTAACGTCTCTTAATATTTTATCTAAAGCTTAAAAAACATATTTATTAACCATTGGTTCTTCATCCCACACGATTAGCTTTGTTATTTTTTAAAGTTGACCAAGTGCATATTATTTACTTACCGAACATTGTATATCAGGACTTGTTTGAAGTGGAATTTTAAATTTTGAATGGCGAGTTCGTCCAGTCGACAATAAAGAAGCAGCTACTCATGATGATGTTGTTGACCAATAAGCTCTCGAGATCGTACTGCAGCAAATAATGCCTTGTAAAAATATGTTTTACCAATACCTCCTAGACCATCAATAAAAAAAGTTCATTTTTATCATTTAAAACACAATTTAAAGTAGTCTCATAAGCAAATTGTTGTTCTTTATTTAAACTCTTTGTAAAATTCATGTCAGACTGAACATTAATATTGGTAGTTTCTTCAGCAATCATGTTTGCTAACATATCATCATCGTTTACAGTAACATCAAAATCTACCAACCAAAAATCATTTACATTTTTACCAACAACTTCTAAGAAAGAATTTATACAATTTAAAACTTTAATCTCAGCATCATGTTCTGTTAGACTCGTATGTAAATATTCTTCTATCGTGTACATCTTAAATTTAACCCGCAAACTTCTTGAATTTGTAGAGCTACATAAAGTCAACACATTAGCAAAAAGACAGCGCAATGATGCAGGTATTTGATAAGAAATCGCTTCAGTTAAACACATCTCACAATAATTATTCTCATTTAGTAGACCATATAAATGCTGCTTCATGATAAGTAGGCACAACAATGCCCTTAACTATTTTTAGATCTTGAAAAGACTTTGACCCTTTAAAATGATTTAGTAAAACTCTTAAAAAGTATCTTTCACCCTTGGATGGATTAGTAATTACCATTCCACCAATAACATTTTGTTTATTTTGTTTCTTTTTAGGACTCCAAACTCGCAGATACGTATTCCATACGAAATATGTAAGAAAATCTTTGTAAAGTAAAGTCTGTGCCTTTTCATTTTAAAAAATTCATTTAACATTGTTTGTTGAATAGTCTTTATTTCTGATAAATCGTCAGTTTTGTTGTATTTAACCAATTGAGCATCTTCAACATGTAATTGTAGAGAAACTACAACAGAAAATATGTCGAATACATGAAAACTAAAAATTCTCCACATAACTTCCGACGGAGATATCTATCTAGGAGTTTGATAATTCAAAATTTCATCAATTTAATGCTCATTTGTTTCTTTATTTACAGTAAAGTTAACACAATCATGTTCTTTATATACATATTTGTATAAGTATTTCGCAGCTTTAATAGAAGAACATATTTCTACTTTAATGTGACAATCATATTTAGCTAAAATAGAAGGATTATATGGTACAACTCATCTATTGTCTAGTGAACATCCTCCGACTTTAACATTAACATCGCCGTTACGACGCTTATAAAATGGGTATAAATAATTACCTAATGAAATATGTAAAACGTATTCTTTTGGGTATTTATTTTTACAAATATGATTGTTCTCCATGCAAACATTTGTAGGATTCAATTGTCCTCAAGGTCCATGTCTTATATGTTTGAGTACAGTAACATACAAGCGATGATATTTCTTTTGGCCTGGTATTTCACGAGAAACAATCTCGTCAACTTGCATAAAGTTAATAATCTTAAATTTTGGTTTAAATATCAAAAGAAAATGAACTTGAGGTAGACCTCTTTTTTGGAATTCAATTACATAAACATGTGCAGCTATAGGCCCTAGAATTTCTCTCTTCAACAAATCCGTTTTTAGTTCTTTAAGCCTTGCTCGAAATATTCGCACTAACATATCCGGCCTATTTTGAATTTCAGTATTGTGTCTTAATTCTGGTTTAATTTGCATGTCATTGTTAAAAATATATCAGGTTTTTCATATCTTTGAACTAAAGACATTACATCCATATATCTTTTATTCAAATTTATAGGATCTCCAATAAACCCTACTGGTAACACTAATGATTTACTAATTTTATAACATTTATTCTCACAAATTTATATATTGTTTACAATTCCTTGGTGAAGTTCAGCTCTTATAGCCTTTTAATTATTACGAAAATAATCCATTATTGTTGTTTCAATTTTAATATGCATATCTACTATATATTGCTGTAAAAGTGTGCATGTATGAAGAAGCACAAACTTATCTGAAGACTGAAATGAAGTTTGTAGCAATAATATTTACGGCATGATACAGTCATTCTTTTCCTTCCTCTCTTCAAAATTAGAAGCAAAAAATAAAGAAAAAAGTTACAAACAAATAATTACGAAATGGTAATACAACTATGTAATTTAAAAAAATAAAACAACTTTATTGGTGATAAAGTTTACCATTATCTTCCATTTCCAAAAGTTGTTCTGCTGAATCCACATTACTAACTTATATTAAATTTTCATGGACTCTGATCGGAGAAGTACTCAAATTGACCTTTTAGATGCCTTCATGCCATCTAGGTTCTCAATTGGTAAAAATTAACGAATATTGAAGTGGATCATAACAATCATAGTAGTAATGCACTTTATGTGCACTATCTGAATGTATTTTACAAGTTCGAACATTTTTAGATGAGTCCTCATCAACCCAAACCGCAACCACCTGTTACAATGATGACATATTATATATTCTTTGGTCAAGACTTTGATCACATCTAAGCATAATATGACATGAATCAAAATCAGTAACTTCACTTAATGATAAAAAAAAACGACCATATGGATTTATCTTTAAAATATCTATTAACTTTCTCAAAATCGATTCATATAACTTGTCTGAATTTTTAGTCTATTACAAATTCCGTTATTAGTATCATAGAAGTACAACTATAAATATGTAGGATTCCCATCAACTGGTATAACTGGATTTATAAAATGGTAGACATGTCCTTGAAAGCTCATGGTATATATACCTTTATTATTCATACACAAATTTTTATCGTACTTAACACCAAATGAAGTGAATTCCAACTTTTTAAAAACAATTACCTCACATGAAGCATAAGTAAATAGCTCATACAATTTAGGGGGAGCATTATTTAATTGTAGTCTAACTTTTCCATCAACACTACAAAAACTCGTATTTTCTCTGTGAAATTTTTTGCACCACAATATTTACAAATTGTACAAGACGGAAGAACATAAAGTTGAGCATTACTCAAAAAATCAATGACAAAAACAAGGAGGGGCCTGTACAGCCCCTGTGAGTGATGCTTCTGTAAAAGAAGCATGACTCAAAAATCAAGGACAAAAACAAACACAAAGAAAGACGATGAATAAATTATTTCTACAAGGGAAAGAGACTGCATTGTTTTCACACAAATGAAGGCAAAACGACGTCGTTTCCTCCTCAAAAGGATAAAAGGGAAAAATGAAAAAAAGGGAGAAGCCATAAATACTGTGAGACAATTTTGAATAAAATACTGACAAATTGGATCGAAATAATGTTCATATTTGTTCGAGTGAATTGTTTCAAAAATCACTGAACTTATACCTTGATCACGGGCTGCTCACCAAACTTCATTCTGCTTCGCACTATTCACTCAACTTTACCATTTACCTCTCCATCCACCACCATCAAAAAATCTGTTTGTTGTCGCTGATGTGGCTGATGATATTCCTAGGTGGCGGATGATGGCTGTTAAAATGGGAAATTATATACACGTTTTATGCAGATTAAGCAAAATCGTGTTTCTAAACACGACATTTCCATAAAAAATGGGAAATCACATACGCTGCCGACAGACGGGAACCTCAGAGTCCCTTCTTCCCCGCCGCATATAGTTATATGTGTACGCAAGCAAGCATATATATATATAAGAATTTTGAAATGCCATCGGCGAAGATTAATCGAAAAGGAACCAACGAGAAGAACAAGAAGAACAAAAAGGGAAGGTTATCTGAAGAATCGATGTCGTTTTACGAGAAAAATACTGGTGCATTGGCGAAGATGTCGCCGAGGCCAAGAACAGTGCAATATTTGCTGGGTAGGAAAAATGATGTGTTGAGTTCAGCGGATTTGGGGGTGGTGCAGGGAAAGCTTTCTCTGTTGGCCATTTTTTGGGCAAATTATATGCTTTCTCCGTCGGCAGCCATTTGGACAAACACAGCGGATTTGGGCAAATTATATGCTTTCTCCATCTCTCCGTTGGCCATTTTTTAGGGTAAAACTTAGAACTAAACTGTAGCCGGCTGCCCATTATAATTTGCCGTCCAGCGGAATGTAATTTTGATGATTTTAGATTGTGTTTGGACATGGATGTAGGGTGGTGGGTTTTGGGTTTTACTGGAGGTGGGAAGGGTGGTTGAGGAGGAAGAACATCATTTCTGCTTTCCGATTTTTGTTCAATGACACTTTAGCAAGAAGGTGTCGGAGAAGAAGGGGTAGCTGCTAGAGAAAAAGGGAGAGTGTTTGGCTGTTTGCATTTCAAATAAGTTGACTTTTTTTCTTTTTAAGTTTTAATATTAGTTTAAGGTGAATTGGATAACTTGGCTGATTTGGCACACAGCAGTCCGTTAGTTGCCACGTAATAAAATCGTCATCCACTTAGGAATTCCATCAACCATGTCAGTGACCAACAAACATATTTTTTGAAGGTGATGGATGGAGAACTAAATGGTAAAGTTGAGTGAGTAGTGCGAAGCAGAATGAAGTTTGGTAAGAAGTCCGTGACCAAGGTATAAATTCAGTGATTTTTGAAATAATTCACTCTATTTGTTCACATGTGCAGTGTCCCTCAAAAGGGTAAAATGAAAAATATGAAAAGGGGAATGTCATAGCTACAATGAGACAAAATGGAACTAAATACTGTTCATATCTACAATGACTTTCCATTCTTGCTTTTTTTATATAGTAGGATATATTCTAAATTGGTTGATGTCCCATGGTAGAGTTAAATATTTCAACACTCTCCCAAATTTGGGCATGATCATAGATTATTCATCGAACTTTTGAATGTTTTTCATTGATCACTCAATTTTACAATGTTACACTTCATCATCCACCCAACTTTGAGTATTGTCACGAGTTACTTACCGAACTTCATAATGCTTCTAATTGGTCACTCAATTTTAGGGCATTGCACTTCATTACTCACGGGTAAAATGTTTTAATGCCCTCTCAACTTTGGTTGTGGTCACGAGTTACTCACTGAACTTTAGAATATTTTTCATTCGTCGCTCAACTTTAGGGCGTTACATTTGAACACTCACCCATCATGGGATGTTCTCATAGTTACCCACCAAACTTAAAATTACTTCTCATTTATCACCAAACTTTAGAATGCTTTTTTCATTTAGTAGCTCAATTTCATCTTGCAAATCAAATATTATTAAACAATTTGTATACGATTATATCACTGGAAATCAGATAGATTACTCTTTTCAAATATTTATTTTATGCAATTTGATTTATTATTATTCATGCCAACTCATCTAACGTTTATCCCAGCCACAAGTGATCTCAAAACATTTTTTTTTATTTATCATGTAGAAAACTTTTAACTTAAAAATAGGCCTTCTATGTGGTTTTAACCATTTTAGAAAATAATGGAAAGTGAATCAAAAGAATATTGAACCGTGCAAATGACAAATGAATGTCATTATATCGTATCAACGAGTTTAAGAAATCTTTTCCTATAACATTTTTATAAATTGTAATGTTTCTGTTATTTTTTTTCTATCGACTTATTTTTATTTTCTTTTATATAATCGTGCTTTAATACGCTCATCGAATTAATTATGACTCATCACAACTTTAAAATTGAGTGACCAAGGGAAACATTTTGAAATTCGATGAGTAACCCGTGACCACATCCAAAATTAGACGAGTGTTGAAATAAAACACCTAAATTTGAGTGACGAATAAAAAACATTTTAAAAGTCGATGAGTAAATTGTGACCACACCCAAAATTGGGTAGAGGTTATTTAACTCCTGATGACGATGGAATTGGATTGGGAAAAGAATCATTTTGTTTTTTTTTTTTAATTTTATGGGTAAATAGCATTGAACATTCCTACACTTCAATGTCATTGTGCAATACGTCCATACTTTTCATTTTTTTGGCATTTTCACCCTTACCTTCCACTTTTTATTGGGCAAAAGGTCATTCTTATCCATTTTTCAATAAAAGATGATTTTACCCTCCTATTCAAATAAAAGAAAAAGATGAATAATCAACTGTAAATATAGTCCTTAAATTTTTAAAAAATTACAAAGATCATAAATTCTCCACTATCACCACTTTCAGAACCTATCAAGCTGCTACATATAGATTCACATAGCACCACCTTTTGACCACTACGTCCACCGAACTCCACCATCACCAACCTCGCTTCACTCCCCTACCGTACTCCCCCACACGAATTTGAAGATTGAGCACTTAGGATTCACCAATTTTGGTCGACGGCTCTCTGCGTGCATCGCCCTCGGAGAGAGTTTTGAACTGGAAATTGAAACGGTTGGGAGGATAATTGGTTCAATTATATTCATACACATTGTCGTTTGAGTTTGTTGATGGTTCGATTGATGCCAATTTGGGGATTTAGTGTTGTGGAATGCATGAATTGAAGGAGAAGAGTTTAGCAAAATGGACGTCGCCGTTGTCCAATGTCTAACTTATAGTAGAATGATTTGAGGCAGGTTTGATTGATGTGAAGCCATGTATAGGTTTGTCGAGGTGAGGGGTAACCGTTGATGGTGGTGCGCAACCGTGGGTGGCATCGAAAGTGGGGTTGCCATGAAGGGTTGTATACGGCAGATTGGTATTTTAGACTGCAAATGTGGTTGTTTTCGACAGATTTTGTGATCAATACTGTGGGAGAGGATGTTGGAGAGAGTAAAGCGAGGCTAGTGGTGGTGGAGTTCGGCGGTGGTGCTGGCCAGAAGGTGGTGATATGTAGATTTATAGGTGGCGGCTTGGTAGGGTTGTGAAAGTGGTGGTGGTGGTGGAGAATTTATCACTTATCTTTAATATTTTGAAAATTTTAGGACTATGATTGTAATTAGTTGTTTATTTTTTCGTTTCTGTTCTTTTTGTGTGATTTGAATAGAAGGGTAAAATCATAATCTGTAATATTTTGAAAATTTTAAGACCATGATTGCAATTTTTTCTTTTCTTTTCTTTTTGTTTCATTTGAATAGAAAGGTAAAATAGTCATAGTATTGGAAAAATGGTTGAAAATGACTTTTTGCACAACGGAAGGTGAAATGTAAGGGTGAAAATGCTAAAAAATAAAAGGTGTGAGCATTTTGCACAATCACATTGAAAGCTATGGACGTTTTGTGGTATTTACCATTTTTTTAATCTTTGATTTCACTTATAAATTATTTTGGTGGTGATTATCTAGGGTGGGAACTAACTTAAATTATTTTAAACGGGGTCAAGTAACTTTTTTAATAAGAAAGGACGAATAATTTCAGGCAAAGATTCTTTTGAGCAATTTTTGTTGACCGAAAAAACACATAAATTATATCATAGATTAATCTTTATATCAATTCGTAGAGAGCAACAGATTACCTCATAACAGGTGAAGAAGGAGAAGGAAAAAAAAAAAGGTTACCAAGGATGATTCTTGCAGAAAAGATCATTTTGTCACTGTTTTTTGGTGGGGTTTTTGTGCTATTTCTGCAACTATATGATGCTTTGTTGTTAAAGCCGAGAAGTAGAAGACTAAAGCTTCAAATACAGGGGATAAAAGGGCCTATACCATCTTTGATGTACGGAAACATTGCTGAATTGAAGAGAATTCAACTTCAGAAGCGTCCGACTGGAGTGTCAGTTGAAGACAACCAGTTTGGTGGAAGAAGCGTCGTAGAACATGCCTGGACCTCTGCCGTCTTTCCACATATTGAGCAATGGCGTAGAGAATATGGTATGCAAATTGATACAATTTTTGCAAAAAAAAGTCGGTTGTTTTCCTAAATTGAACTCTGTTCTACTTCAATAAAGAAGAGACGCTACATGGCATATTGTTCGTACGGCTGGACAAAAGTGGATATGACAAGTGACAGATTTTATCACGTCTCTTTTTCTTAATCTTGTCCTGTCACATCTCCATAACGTCACCGTGAATTGATTCTTAAAGGATGGGGTTTTAAGCATCTTAGATTTTTGGCCTAAAACTTTTCCCTAATAACTCACGGATTTGTAGACCTAATGGTAATTACTGATTACCTACCACAGTAATAAAGCCATTTGTCTAACTAGTTTCTATGCTACGAATGCAGAGAAGATCAATCGTGCATAACAAGAAGCTGCAAGTTTTTAACTAGTATTTTCCTTTCTGTATTCTACTTTTAAATTATGAAAGCAATAAGAAATAACCGGATGTAATGACAGGACCAACATTCATGTATTCTACTGGGAACATACAGATACTTTGCGTTACAGATCCGGAGATGGTGAAGGAAATAAGTCTTTGCACCTCTTGGAGTCTAGGTAAGCCTTCTTATCTATCGACAGAACGTGGCCCCCTGCTTGGCCGAGGCATATTGTCATCCAATGGTCATTATTGGGATATGCAAAGGAAGATCATTTCACCTGAATTCTACCTCGAAAGAGTTAAGGTACACCATCATGTATCATTTGAGAATAAACACCGGATACTATCTAACCCAGAAATATATTTCACGAAACGAAAATTGAAGTTCAAATATTTGTATCTTTCTTTCTTTTCTCACATGATGGTTCATAACACAAAGGTAGGTAGGTAACTTGTAAATATGACTTGTGAACCTCGTTATTCATTAAGTTCTGAAATGTCATCGTACTCCTTAAATTATGATCATATTAACCACTGTCGAAGAACTATATCCTGTGAGTTGCATTTGGTAGTGAAATTACTCCACAGAAACAAATAAAATCGGGAAAAAAGATTCTTAACAAATTTACCAAGTAGAACAATCTGGGTGGGATTTATATTGGAGAAGCGTGTTAACCAACAGATTGATTACTCAAGCATTCTCAGTCTTTACCATCCCAGGATTCTCTATGTTGAAATGAGTATTATAACTGAAGATCTCATCTTTTCTGTGCAATCATTCAATTCTCTTTTTCAGGGCTTTGTGACAATGATGGCAGAATCCACATCCACAATGTTAAAAACTTGGGAGAGTAAAGCTGAAACCTGGGGAGGAAAAGTAGAAATCAGAGTTGATGAAGCCTTGAGAAGTTTGTCAGCAGACATTATTTCAAGATCTTGTTTCGGCAGCAACTATGCCGAAGGGGAAAAAATATTTACCAAGCTTCAAACTCTTCTAATGGTCATGTCAAAGGGAAATATTGGAATTCCTGGATTAAGGTAAAACACGTTTATTATCACAGAAATTGATGATAATCCTCTTTATGAAGTATACCTTTAAGAGAACCATGCTAGATGTGTTTATATTTTCATAGTTGTTAATGTTGCTCTTTTAACTTGCCATTCATCTGGAAGAAATTACTTATTCTAAACAAATATTGCTGTTCCTCCAATCCAAAATATATTAGTTAAAAAGATGCTGTGAAACGTAACAGGTACCTTCCAAATAGGCATAACAAAGAGATATGGAAATTGGAGAAAGAGATAGATTCAACTATACTTGGGTTAGTCGAAAGGCGCAGTGAAGATACCTGCGGTAAAGACCTTCTACAATTGTTACTTGGTGCAGCCAAGAGTTATGGAGACGATAGCAACTTACCAGCAGACATTACTCCTAACAAGTTTATTGTGGATAACTGCAAGAACATTTATTTCGCTGGCCATGAAACTACTGCAATTTCGGCATCATGGTGCTTGATGTTACTTGCGGCCCATCCAGAATGGCAAGCTCGTGCACGTGCAGAGGTTCTTGAAATTTGTGGCATGAGACTTCCGGCTGCAGATACTCTTCGAAGCTTGAAAACTGTAAGTCCGTTGTTGTTAAAATACCAACATCGCTTTTTATATGCATATTTTGTTCACAACACTGAAATTGTGTCAAATCATGATTCCAAAATAATTAAAAACTAAGCCTAAAATGTTTACTTTATAAGTTTTAGCATAAATTCTATTTATCAATAAAATTTGAAAATAAGTAGGTTACTTATTTTAACACTAAGATAAGAGTTACTTTCAAAAGAAGTAACTTTTGTTGTTTATAAGTAATAAATAGGTAAACTGTCCAAACATGTTCTAAAATAACTTTTACTTTCTTTTAAGCTTAGCCAAACGTGCTCTAAATTAACCAAGTTATTGTCAACCTGCATCTTGTATTGGAACCTCTTTCCAGAACTTATATGAAGTCGATAGCATGTAGAAGTAAATATTCGTATGTGGAAGCATATACAGTTCATATCCATGTATGTGCATGCACACAGCATTATGTGCTGCGTTCGTGTCCTCATCTAGTCTTTCATATTATAAGTAAAATACCATAATAGTCTTGTGACTTGCTTCTAGATGAACACTTTTATTTGCTATGGTTAGATAAAGTAACTTTTCACATGCGTCTTCCATTGGTAGCTGACTATGGTGATTCTGGAGACACTACGTCTCTACCCCCCAGTAGCTTATGTGGTGAGAGAAGCCTTGCAAGATGTCATCTTTAAAGGAATTCATGTTCCGAAAGGCGTCAACATTCAGATTCCTATACCCATTTTGCACCAGGACCCTGATTTATGGCACTCGGATGTGCATCAGTTCAATCCTGAGAGATTTGCTGGTGGAATTGCCGGGGCATGCAAGATTCCACAGGCTTATATGCCGTTTGGATTGGGAAGTCGTACCTGTGCAGGCCAGCACTTTGCTATGGCTGAATTGAAAGTAATTTTGTCTCTTATTCTGTCGAAGTTTAGCTTCTCTTTGTCCCTGGCATATCAGCACTCGCCTGTATTTAGATTAGTTATACAACCTGAACACGGAGTCAATCTCCATTTTGAGAAACTGTGATGTTTAATGTTTCCTTTCTCTGTAGATGGATGGCAAAAAAAAAAAAAAAAACAGATTTTTCTTCGTGCCTATTATATATTTCTGTTAGAAGTGATGGCAGGAGATCTTTACGTTAGTCTCTTTATGTCAATCCTTGTTTGTATCCACCCGGAGGAGGGCTGGGCTGTTTGCAAATTCTGCAATAAAAGTTTTACTTATCAAAACGAACTGCTAAATGTTTAGATCATCCAAATTTCTCTTCCGCTCCTTGAAGAACTTTGAAGAACTTATAAATAGATAAGTTCCTTGTCTCTCTTAACAACTTGTACTTTCAAATTAAGTACAATATCAAGACAGCAGACTAGGTCCTTGGTCTTACAGCTATCAAAATCGTGTTGGCAATTGACAATAAAAAAAAATACAATGTGCAGAGGGGACATGTCGTCTAACAAGATTGTTCACAAATGGAGTTCTGCACTCGTTTGAGGCTCGAGAAATGAAGTGAAGATGTGAACTATCTCTAGAAGAAGGTAGATTTACAGTGACTGTGATGTGTGTTTGCTGAATTGAAAATCAACCAGAAACATCGAAAGCAAACAAGCTATGGCTGATATAACAATGGGAAATGCAAGGATTCTGAAAATTTCCAAAGGGCAAGATTTAGCAGCAAAATGAATATCTTTACTACTACAAAGTAGTATTTGTTTAATGATGATGAAAGATATTTTTCATTCATAATTCTTGTGTTTACATCAATCCAAATTATATAGGATTTACATAGCTAATCACTCGTTTTCTAATCAACAAATCATTCCTAAAATAAAATAGGAAAGAATCATACAAAGAATCATGCAAGGATTTACGGCTAATGTTAAGGTAAATTGACAGATTTATGGCTAATATTAAGATAATTTAACACTTCCCCTCAAGTTGGTGCATGAATATCACATATGCCCAACTTGCATAAGAACTTTGAGAATACTCGATTGGATACTGCTTTTGTAAGAATATCGGCCAACTCATCTTCTGATCGAATATCTGGTAGTTCCAAAATCTTCTCCTCCAATTTCTCTTTGATGAAAAATCTGTCAACCTCAACATGTTTTGTTCGATCATGATGAACAGGATTATATGCCATGTCACGTGCTGACTTGTTATCACAGTATAATTGAATTGGTTTATTTGGTGAATATCCCAAATCTTGCAGTAGAAATTTTAGCCATAATCCTTCACAAATTCCAAGTGCCATTCCCCTAAGTTCAGCTTCTCCACTTGAGCGAGCAACAACATTTTGTTTCTTGCTCCTCCATGTGACAAGATTGCCACCTACAAAGGTAAAGTACCCTGAAGTGGACCTCATATCACTCTTGTCTCCAGCCCAATCAGCATCAGTGTACACATCTATAGTTTGTTCCATCGTATTTTTAGAGAATAGAATTCCCCTTCCTGGAGCAGACTTCAGATACCTTAAAATGCGCATAACTACATTCATGTGTTGTTCGCCAGGATTATGCATGTATTGACTTACAATGCTTAATGCATATGCAAGATCTGGTCTTGTGTGAGCTAAATACATCAATTTGCCAACAAGTCTTTGGTATGTCCCCTTGTCAACTGACACCTGATCACTCTTAATACATAATTTTAAGCCTTCTTCAATGGGTGTACTAGTTGGTTGACAAGCTGACATTCCTGTTTCATGTAATAGATCTAAGGTATATTTCCTTTGGGATAAGAAAATACCTTTCCTTGATCGTGACACTTCTATCCCAAGAAAATATTTCAAATTACCTAGATCTTTCATTTCAAATTCCTTGGCTAAGTATTCTTGTAGAGCATTTCTTTCTTCTGGATCATTTCCTGTGACCACCATGTCATCTACATATACAATAAGAGCAGTGATCTTTCCTTGCCACTTCTTCAGAAATAAGGTGTGATCTGAGTTGCTTTGATGATATCCAAAGTTTTTCATGGCCTTTGTAAATCGTCCAAACCAAGCTCTCGGAGATTGTTTTAATCCGTACAATGATTTTTTTAGTCTGCAAACCTTTCGATTATGTCTTTCTGGTATCATGCATCCTAGTGGTGGATCCATATAAACTTCTTCAGACAACTCTCCATGCAGAAATGCATTTTTCACATCGAATTGTTGTAATGGCCAATCTAGATTCGCTGCTAGAGACAATAAAACTCGAACAGTGTTCATCTTGGCTACAGGTGCAAATGTTTCTGTATAGTCGATCCCATAGGTTTGAGCATACCCTTTTGCTACCAATCTTGCTTTAAAGCGGTCAATTGTGCCATCAGATTTGTATTTGACAGTGTAAATCCACCGGCATCCAATAGGTTTCTTCCCTAGTGGAAGATCAACAAGATCCCATGTTTCATTTTTCTGTAGAGATTTCATCTCCTCATTCATAGCTGTTTTCCACCTAGGATCAACTAAGGCTTCCTGCACACTGTTAGGAATAGATAGAGCAGATAATTGATTCACAAATGACATATTTGATTCTGACAAACGATGGTTAGATACGTAATGGCTCATAGGATATTTGACTTTATTAGATAGTTCAGGTTCATATGTGGGTTTAGGGATACCTCAGGTGTGACGTTGGGGTAACTGTCTCTTATGTGTCTCAGGAACATCTTCAGCAAATGATTGGTGTGGTATGTCGGATGGAGGAGCTGGAGCTGGAGCTGGAGATAGACTCACTTCTTCGATTATTGGGTGTTCATCACCACTTCGATCCAATATTAAACCACTTAAATCCAATTCACTTATCTCCTGATTTTGACCTGTTTGTGTGTCATCACCATTTTGATCAAATATTATACCACTTGAATCTGAGTTGACAATATCTTGATTATCATTTTCACCATAGTCTAGAACATGAATTTCCCTGTAGTAGTCGAGAGTTTGAATTTCCTTGTGGTATTCCCCCTGAAATTCAGGCTCGGGAAAGTACATAGTCTCTTCATGGAAAACAACATCAATTGTGACAAATAATCGACGCGTTGGAGGATGGTAACACCTGTATCCCTTTTGATGTGTGGCATAACCAACAAAAACACATCGCAATGCTTGAGGAGTTAATTTTGTGCGTTGATGCTTGTGGAGATGTACAAATACCACACAACCAAAGACATGAGGGGGTAAATTTGGAACACGTGGGGCAGTAATTGCTTCGGTGAGGGTTTGGAATGGTGTTTTGAAGTTAAGGGTGCTTGAGGGTACTCGATTGACTAGATAGGCTGCTGAAGTGAGTGCTTCTCCCCAGTAAGATAATGGCATATGAGCGTTAATTAACAAAGCTCGAACAACCTCTAGTAAGTGTCGATTTTTTCGTTCTGCTACCCCGTTTTGTTGGGGTGTGTTAGAACAAGTAGTATGATGAATCATTCCTTGGGCTTCCAAAAAATTTTGAAGTTCAATACTCTGATATTCCCCGCCATTGTCACTGCGAAGAACTTGAATCTTTGCATTATACTGAGTTTCAACTATTTTATGAAACTTTTGGAATAGTGAATTCACTTCACTTTTGGATTTCATCATGGACACCCATAACATCCTGGTACAATCATCAATAAACGTTACAAACCAACGTGATCCACCCAATGTAGTAACTTTAGATGGACCCCAAACATCAGAATGAATAAGCATAAAAGGAAGTGGACTTTTATTCAATTGTAATGGAAATGAAGTACGATGACTCTTCGCAACTTCACAAACATCACACTGGAAATTAGACATATCAACTTTAGCAAATAAACTGGGAAATAATTTTTTTAGATATCCAAAGGAAGCATGTCCTAAACGACGATGCCATAACCAAATTTCTGCTATCTGTTTGTCACCTTCAACTCCTCCTACTGTCAAAGCTTGTCGAAGGCATTTAGAGCTCTTTGATTCCAAGTCCAAGTAATATAGCTTCTCCTGCCTAATACCACAACCAATCGTCTTCCTGGTGTTGATGTCCTTAAACACACAAGAGTCCGGCCAAAAAATTACAACACAAGATAAGGTAGTTGTTATTTGAGAAATAGACAAAAGGTTATAATCTAAAGATGGAACAACTAAAACAGAATCCAAGTTTAAGGTATCAGTTAAAGTTATAGATCCTTCCCCAATAACTGGGGCTGAAGTGCCATTTGCAGTAGAAACAAATTTTTGGTTGGAAGAATTAAGTGGTGAGACTTGTCTAGAATCAAATGTCATATGATCTGTGGAACCAGAATCAATTATCCATGTACTATGCGAAACAGGTGTAGAAATATTTAAAGCCTTACCATCATTGTTTGAAGATGTTACCAATGCTGAGGCTTGTTTAGTAACTGCATCTTCAGTCTTTGTTGTAACAATTGCTGTAGTAGAAGCCCCTTTTTGATTCTTTCTGGAGCGATTATGTTCCCACCAGTCTGGATAACCTACTAACTCGAAACATTTGTTCTTCGTATGACCAATTTGCTTACAGTGGGTGCACTTGAGATTTGACTTATCCATGTTAATTTCAGCCTTCTGATGGTTAAATCGGTTCCTGGTAACTAATGCGGAAGCTTCAGAATTTACAGATTCATGATTAAGGGTGGTTCGACGCACTGCTTCTCGTCGATCAATTGAGTAACATTCTTCTATATCGGGACTTGAATCTTTACGCAGAATTTCTCCACGAATTTGTTCGAAATCGCCATCTAATCCTGCAAGGAAAATGTGTACCCTGAGCCGATCAATGGACTTTCTGTATTCTTGAACGTCTTCAGGGTGCTTCATGGTGACTTTATCACGGTGATCTAGCTCTTGGAATATTTCGATCAATTCTCCATAATAGACAGATAGTGGTCTCCCATTTTGTTTTGCACCAAATGCTCTTTGGTTCAAAGAAAAAACTTGTAGTTCATCACTATCATCAGATAATGCTTTTGCCAGGGCATTCCAAATGTCACGAGCAGTAGATAAGCGTAAGTAACGCTTCATAATGTCTGGAGACATGGAAACTAATAACCATCTCTTGACCTTTTGGTTTTCAGCGTACCATTTCTCATATCCATCGTCCGATTCTGCAGGGGGTTCTTTCTTCCCATGGATGTAGAATAATTTCTCTCGTTCGGCAATGTGCATCTCCATAATCTGAGACCATACATCATAGTTTGATTCTAAAAGAATGATCCCTGCATTGAACACATTTTCTGACTGAACAATTACAGGAACATATTTTGTTCTTGAAGATGCACTATTTTCACTCATGGTTGCTGAACGGAAGAGGTGCTTTTGGGATGGGTTCACGGATTACAAGTTTGAAATTTTTTATTTGTAGACTACAGGGCAATTTGCAGGTTTGGCGAGTGAATAGTAAAGGGAATACTCTTCTTCCAGCTTCTGATCAGTCAAGGCTCTGATACCAGGTTTAATGATGATGAAAGATATTTTTCATTCATAATTCTTGTGTTTACATCAATCCAAATTATATAGGATTTACATAGCTAATCACTCGTTTTCTAATCAACAAATCATTCCTAAAATAAAATAGGAAAGAATCATACAA